>RJWJ010006902.1:0-51990 GCA_004363605.1 Indri indri | reverse complement strand
GCTCGGCCTCCTAGAGTGCTAGGATTACAGGCGTGAGCCACTGTGCCCGGCCTAAGTTTATAATTCTTGAGTCCTCTCTCCCAGCCAGTTCCTTCCTTAAAGTGTACTTTTCTCCTCCACCCATCAATCAACCATGTTGCTCTTAATGCCTCCAGACTTGGTTCTGCCCCAGCCATCGGGCCTGCCTGCCTGGGAGAGGGCTGCCTGGAGAGGCACCTGGACCCACTGCACCACGTGAGGTTGCAGAGGGGCGCTTTTGATAAAGTGTCATACAGTGTCAGCCTGTGAGGCCTAGTGAGGCGACACTGACGGTTCTGGCTGCCGTGTTGCAGATTTCCGACTTTGGGCTGGCCAAGTGCAACGGGCTGTCCCACTCGCACGACCTCAGCATGGACGGCCTGTTCGGCACGATCGCCTACCTCCCGCCAGAGCGCATCCGGGAGAAGAACCGGCTCTTTGACACCAAGCACGACGTGTACAGGTGTGTGACGGGGCCCCCACCCTCTGTCCCCCTGCGGTGGGGCTGGGAGCTCTGAACCCCGATGCTTCGTGCCCTGAGTGGCAACTTTCAGAAAGGCCTTCTGTGCCAGTGAGACATGGGTTCAGTCCACGTGGACGGGGTGTGTGCTTGTTGGGTTTGGGGTTTTAGCCAGTGGTACAGGCTGCCCCAGGGATGCAGGAGACGTTTCTTTCTTGTGAGTGTTGCTGGCCTAGGACAGAGGGTGTTCGTGACTGGTGCTAGTTACAGCCAGTTACAACCAGACCGACAGCCCTGCCCTGTCAAGGCTTTGGCATTTTTATGAAACGTGGGGTTTGTCGCTCAGCTGTTGGGAGAACCTGCTGCTCTACGTGGTCCGTGTGGCTGTGTGCACGTGGATTCGGGCTCCAGAATTCGCTCTGATTTTGTGGCGTGAGCAGCTTACACCTCCCGGTGTCACTTCCCTTTGATGAGGAACATTGGCAGGAGAGGCTGCTCAAAAACTAACGTCAGTTAGGATGTGTGTGCCTGGGTGACAGTCCCCAGGTCACTCGGTCCCTTCCTTTCTCAAATTGTGACGGTCTCAGTCACACAGACTTCTTGGAGAGGAAAATACGGAGGGGAGTGTGGGTGCACTTCAGCCTCCTCCTGGCTCGGGTCCTGTGCGTTGCGACTCTGACCCGAGCCCCGGAGTACTTGCTCTCTGCCTTTTTGTCACCACCTGCAGTCCTGGCCGACTGGCCCGACAGCCACCCTTGTGCGTGCTTAGCCTGCCTTTGAGCAGTGCGCCCGCCGGGGACTAGTCACAGCTTGTAGAGTTCAGGGAGAATGAGATACTCCCCATTTATTTTAGGGTTGGGAGTTTCAACTTTTGAACTTGCAGATTTCAATTAATTTTCGGTGGCGGATGCCTGTGTATCTGTAAACAGCCACTGTCATCAGCGCAGTGCCCCATCGTGGCTCAGGTTTTGAACTCCTGGTTTTTTTGGTTTTGTTTTTAAAAAACTTATCAGATTGGGCTCTTTTTTGGTGTATCTAGAGTAGTAATTTAAATATGTATATAAAATATAAACGTATCCCTTATATATGTATATATTTTCCTAAAAGCCAAAAAAGGCTTTGGGGCATCCCGCTGGATTGCCAACTGGTGCTTCCTATGCACTTTCTGACAACCTCTGGCGAAATCTCAGCAAGCCGGGTGAGGGATGTTTTGCTCAGAACCTGAATCTGTGTTTTCCAAGAATGAAGTCACTAGAGGGCGGGGGGCAGGAGTTTCCACTGTTCATCCACTCACTCAGCAAGTGCCCGAGCGTTCTCTGCCCGGTGCTTGGGAGATGGGGGTGAGTTAAAGCACGCGGCCATTGCCCCCTGAGCTCAGGGTCCAGCGGTGGAGGCCTCTCCCAGAAAAACTCACGAGAAATACTGTGGTGTCCTGTCTCTCTTTGGAAGGCGTGGGGTGGTTTCCTTCAAGCCGGTTGCTGTGCATCAGAGCCCTCGACCCCCGTTCCCGGACGCTAACGTGCTGCTTTCTCTTCCAGCTTTGCCATCGTCATCTGGGGCGTGCTCACACAGAAGAAACCGTTTGCGGGTGAGTGGATGTCCCCGTGATGTAGAGGTTTGTCTTTCCTGGGATACGTTGTGCATCCTCTGTCCTTAAGCTGCTCCTGGGATCCGCGCTCCGTGGGTGCCGTGCTGCTCTGGCCGAGCCAGGCAGGGCTGTCCTGAGGGCGGGGGCGCCGCTCTGTCCTGCCCGGCAAGTCTGGGTGACCGCGGCCACCTCATCGTAGGTTTTCCCGTACGCTGACAGAGCACTCTGTGGTGTCATTTGCATACAGGAAAAGGCGCAGATCTGAAGGGATGTGGTCAGTGGAATGTTTTAGGTGCCAGCTAATTTTTTTTCTGGTAAAATACACATTTCATAAAATTTATCATTTTAGCCATCTAAAGTGTATAATCCAGTGACATTAAGTATATTCACAGTGTTGTACAAGCATCACCACTGTCTAGTTCCAGAACGTTCTCAGAACCCTAAAAAGAAGCCCCTAGCCCATTATGCGGTCACCCTCCATTCTTCCCTCTTCCCAGCCCCTGGCAGCCCTTTCAGCTGCTTCTGTCTCTATGGATTTACCTGTTCGGATATTTCCAGTTAATTATTTTTTATTTTTAAAAAATTATGGTGAAGTACGCATAACCCAAATTTACCACATTAGCCGATTTTGAGCATCCAGCTGAGTGGTGCTAAGTCATCCACGTGGCCGAGCAGCCAGTCTCCAAAACCATCCCGTGCATCTGGACACGGGCGCCTGGTCCCTCCTGCCCAGCTCGAGCGCTGCAGGTTTCGTTCCCTGCCAGGCAGCTACCTTTCTGGTCTCTGCCCTCAAAGTTTTCATACCTTGACTTGTTTATTGTAAAAACAGAGTACATTTTAGCTTCATTGGAGAAAGATTCCTTTTTTTCCTGTAGACATTTCTGGGCTATTCATGGTATTTTGTGGTGTGACCAAAAACATCTAAAAATAAAGATGAGTCAGAGTGTGGCCCATGGGCCTGGGAGTCCCTGGCTGGCTGAGGCAGGAGCGGGAGCCATTGCAGGAGAAAGCGCCTGGGCGAGGATCTTGCGAGCATTGCAAGATTTAGAGTGTCCTGGGGGCTTTTTAAAATCCTAGGAGAAAGGATGGCGTGTGCTCTGACACGCCTCTTCCAGCGAGCTTGGGTCTGTGTTGTCCGACCACCCACCCTTCCTCCCTGAGGCCCGTGGTCTGACTGTTTTTCAATGTTGTCATGTGCCACGTGGCATGAGATTGTCTGATAGGTGTTACACCTGCAGCCAGGTGCGGGGCGAATGTCGAGGTTCGAGGCCGTCGTGTTCTGTTGTTTGGCAGATAGTGGGGTTCAAGGTGCAGGATTGAATGCAAGGCACCGTGTCTGAAAATATTGCAGGTCTGTAGTTTACTTTCGTTTTATTTAGAGCACCTGTTGGTTTTGGAAGTCTGAATTATCATGGAAATAACGTGTAGATACTTCAGATATTTATTGTGCAAGATTTAATGGGAACGTGTAGAATCCTGGCAGCTGTGGGTGACGCGGGCCAATTTCCGTGCCCGCTGATGTGCGCCTGCCTCTCTGAAGACCTGCTGTCACGTGGGCGTGTGTGGGGTGGCATGGAGCTGTGGGATCAGGAAACTCAGAGTCCAGCTCCACGGCCATGTGGTTTTAGGCGGAGCAGAAAAAAGACCTTGGCCCTCTGAGGGTGGCCTTGGGCCACGCCCAGTTAAGGAAGGAGCTGTGGGCAAAGTAGTGACAGTAATGTGATGATAGAGCCCTGCGCGCTTCGGAAGGACGTGGGAAAGGGGGCGGATGGGGTCCCCATTACACACCCCAGCCCCGGGCCGTCTGCAGGGAGAGGCCAGCCGGGCCCTCAGCTTCGGGGCAGGGATTGGACTTGAGGAAGATTCTTCACCGCTGTGGGGAGAGCTGGGCCCACGTGGGCCTTGACCCGCAGTCTGTGGCTTGGCCGCCTGTGGGGTGGGCTCCATGTCTCATCAGATATTCTCCTTTGAGTTGGACACCCTGGAGGATCTGCTCCGTGACCTAACACACTGACCCCATTTTCTAGATCATAACCCAGGGAAAGAGGTAGTGTTTAAAACCGGGAAAACAGAGAAAGTGTGCCCTGTAAGGAGAAGGGTTTCGGGAAGCTCCAAGCTTTGAAAAGGAGGCGAAGCCATCTCCCGGGGACGTGTCCCATCGTGTCCCTGGGTGCGATCCCACACTTGGCACTTCCTCCCAAAGATGAGAAGTCCGCCCCCAGCCCCGCAGAGCCCCCTGACTCGCGTGCCTTCCTTGCAGATGAGAAGAACATCCTGCACATCATGGTGAAGGTGGTGAAGGGCCACCGCCCGGAGCTGCCGCCCGTCTGCAGAGCCAGGCCTCGCGCCTGCAGCAACCTGATCCGCCTCATGCAGAGGTGCTGGCAGGAGGAGCCGCGGGAGCGGCCCACCTTCCAAGGTGAGCACCCCGAGAGGATCCTAGTCTCCCCAGAACATTGTGCTGGTATCACAGGGGACAGCTGAGGGCTAGGAAGGGTTGTGGACCAGGCTTGGATCAGAAACGATGCACAGAGGGACAATTGGACCCGGACGGGCCCGGTGCAGACACGTTGGCCTGGCTGGAGCCCCCTGGGCAGCTCTAGCCGTCCACCCCCTGCTCCCACCCAGGGCTAGATTTGCTGCCAGGAGGCCCTGCGTCAAGTTCTGACACAGCCGTGCATCTTCCAGGAGACTTGGCCAAAGAAGGTCTTGACCTCATGGAGCAGGTGTGTTTTGGATAGGAAAGTAACCCTGACGAAATCAAAATTAATCTATTTAAAACATAGCAGCAAACAGCAGGTGCTGGCAGCCCTGTGCCGGTGCATCTGGTGGGCAGGGTTCCCCAGGGAAGGCCTCTGCTCTGAGTCTGGTGACGCTATACGTGGTTGCCAGTGGGGGCCCAGGTTTGGCTGGCCACTTGCCCACGTGGGGTCCCCAGGATTTGTTTGCTGAGCTTGCCTGGGGCAAGCCTGGGACATCCTGCATGAGAAATGTCATCGCTGACAGCGCACGGCTCGTCCTCCACTGCATAGAGGGTTTGGGCAACATCCCGTCTGTCCCTGTTTCAGTAGAATGTATGCAGATGTCGTTATCCAAGTGACATGCCCCTTTTGTTTTCTCCCCAAAAGAAATTACTTCTGAAACCGAGGACCTGTGTGAAAAACCCGATGATGAAGTGAAAGAAACGGCTCAAGACGTGGATGTGAAGAGTCCGCCGGAGCCCAAGGGCGAGGTAAGGGGCACGTTCCCGCGGGTGTCCTCGTCTCCCTGGCTTTATGGTGGTGTTTTCCAAACCGCCCCTCCTCCCGTCACGGCCCCTGGCAGCCTGGAGCTGTGCCCAGCGCCACTAGAGGTGCAGGTGCCATGGGCAGCACCAGATTCATCTGCCTGACGCTGCCCCGTCCCCACCTCCCGTCTGTGACGACGCGAGAACAGCGTGGGCGCAGGCTCGGCGTTAAGTAGCTGCTCGTTGGTTGTGCTCTGAACCCTGGGATCAGAAGGCCCAGCCCCTTCTGGGCCCAGGGTGGGGACAGCGGGTGTCTGGGTGTCTCTGCACCCCTGGCATAGGGGGCTGGTCACTTTTTAACTGCTTATGGCCGGTGCCGTGCGTGCACATAGGTAACTTACGACGTGGTAAGAAGCTCCAAGTCCAGGGCCAGTGAAGTTCCGTGTGAGGCAGTGGGGCCGGAGCAGACCTGCGAAGTGACGCCTGATAAACTGCTTTATGACGTTTTATCTGGGGCTGGGCCATCCGTCCCTGGCTGTCGGTGTGAGGTTGGGGGGTGGTGCACGCTTAGAGTGCGCCCACTGTCTGAACACGGGCGGGCGTGTGCGTGAGCGTTGGGGGCAGAGGTGCCCGGGGGAGGTTGCGGTAACGAGGCAGCCTGGCCCCCAGTAAGGGGAGGTTGGCAGGCAGCGAGCGGAGGTGGCTCGGTGCTCCAAGCTCCGGCTTCTGGCTGTTCCCACGGAGAGCGGGGATTTGGGGCAAACGGCCACGAATCAGGGAAGAAGGGTGGGTAACCGTCAGAGTCGAGTCGCTCCCCAGAAATGTGCTTCTCCCGCAGTCCACTCAGCGAGACCCTTTCAGAGGGCCCGATCGTGTGTATTTGGGTTGGGTCACCATGCTGCCCCTGCGCCGGCACCCGCCCCCACCTTGTCCACACAGCCCACGGGCCAGACCCTCCCGGCTCCAGGGAGAGGTCGCACTTGTGGGCCACGGGGGAGGGCCCTGGCCCAGTTCCGTCCCCTCCCTTTGTGTCTGGCTAAAGCGGGCCTGTTGTGGGTGGACGGTGTCCAGCCACTCCCGGTCACACTCCCGCGGCTGCGCACGGTCTGCCTCGTGGCTGGTTGACGCTGCGTGAGTGCCGCCAGCGGTGCTGGGTTTTCCGTCTTACGAAGTTGGTCTCTTCTTCAAACGTCTGCATGCTGGGCAGACCCAGCGAGACGGCTCTGCGCCCCGGGGCTTCGGGCCCCCCGTGCTGTGTATGTGGTGACCGGCGGTTCTGTTGTCTGCGCCACCCACCGCCACCTGTCCTTCCTCTCGCCCCTCCCCCCGCCCCATAACCCACCTTGTCCTTCCGTGTTCGTGTCCCAGACGGGCCAAGGGTGTGTGGCGGGGTCTTTGCCCACCGCCCCCTTCTCCCTCTTTGCAGGCGGTGCCGGTGTCCACACGTCTCAAGCGGGCCTCTGCCCCCACCTTCGACAACGACTACAGCCTTTCCGAGCTGCTGTCGCAGCTGGACTCCGGGATCTCTCAGACCATCGAGGGCCCGGAAGAGCTCAGCCGCAGCTCCTCCGAATCCAAGCTGCCCTCGTCCAGCAGCGGCAAAAGGCTCTCGGGCGTGTCTTCAGTCGACTCCGCCTTCTCTTCCAGAGGGTCACTGTCGCTGTCCTTCGAGCGAGAGCCTTCGACGGGCGGTGAGTGAAGAACACGCCTGGTGTCCTGGGAGACGAGGGCTCGGCGTGGGGCTCCGGGAGTGTGTGCTGGAGCCAGCCACCCATCGTTACCTGACCGGACACTAATTGTCCTCTCTGTCTTAACTAATTAATCTTGGGTGTCAGCGGCATAATTAGGTCACTGTGCGCAAATCCAGAGATGCTCGTGCCGGTGGAGCGGCTCTGTCGGGGTCACTGGGTGTGGAAGGAGAGGAGGCCGTGCCTCCTGTCTGTGTGGGGGTTGAGGGGGTGTCTCACCTGTGCCAACACCAGGACAGACGCTGACCTCAGGCCTGCAGGGTGGAAAACCCAGTGAGCCCCAAAGCCTGGAGAGCTTTTTCTCCTGCACACGCCAGCCCTGCACCCCTCTTCTCAGTCGGTGCCGGGTATACACCCGTACTTCCTCATTGGGGTGCCCTTGGAGGTTACGACACCCTGGCCACCTCCGTAAACCACCTGCTAGGGTGGGGCCCTTCTCAGCTAGCTAATCTTATCTTTTTGTGCCTGTTTTCCTGTCGCTGTTCCAGGGTGCTGCAGCTCTCCTTGCCAGCTTTGGGGATACGGTGTGGTCCTGTCCTGTCCCTGAAGGGGGTGCAGCTCCCCTGGGAAAATAGGGGTGTTTACAGTTGGCTGCAGCACAAGGAGGCTGAGTGCCAGGGCTGAGAGCTCCAGAGCGAGGGAGGGTTTGTTTTCCTAGTGGATCAGGGACACCCCTCTGAAGGGGAGGACTTCTCCTGGATCATACAGGCCTCCTGGAATTTTTAGTGGAATAGTGGGGGTGAAGGAGCGTTCTGGGGTAAGGATATACCACACAGAGACAGGCAGGGAAGACCTGGTTTGACTGGAGGTACACAGTGGGCAGTGGGGTGGAGGAGGAAAGTTAGGGCCGAGTCAGAGGCTAATCAGAAAGAAACATCACTGTCTCCCATGGAGAAGTGCATTCTAGAACATATTCTCAAATGATATCTTCACGCTGGAGAGGATTGCTCACTGGCGAGACCCAGAGTGCCGGTGTTGATGCACTGAGTCCGACAGCATCTCCCGCCTCGTCCAAGCCCCGAGGCTGCTGCACGTGAGGCAGGAGGGAGCCTGTTTCATGGAGTCAAACTGCAGACGGTGCGGTGGGATTTTTATGTAAAATAGAACGTTTCATCCTGCATGGCAGACTCACGGTCCCCCTGAAATGGGAGGCTCAGTCCTTTCAGGATTATCGTAGAACACTCTCCTGATGTTCCCAGCACAGGAAGTGCCGTTCTGAGGGGGGCGAGGAGCTGGACGCCCCTCTTAGCTCCGGGCACCAGCTCTGCAGGCTACCTGTGTAGCATCCGCGGGCCGGCCGGGTTTTCAGGTGAGGGGCTCCTGCCTGGTGTTTGTGGCCTATGCCTTTTCTTCTCTTTGCTTCTTCTTTTTTTTTTTTTTTTTTTTAAGAGACAGGGCCTTGCTCTGTCACCCAGGCTGGAGTGCAGTGGCACAATCCTAACTCCCTGCGGCCTCGAACTCCTGGGCTGGATTGACCCTCCCACTTGGGCATCCCAAAGTCAGCTTTTTCCTTCTCCCTTCAATGAAGGAATGTTTGCAGTCACTGCCATTTCTAAGCACCACAGGAGTCTTACTTCCTTTGTCTAATCACAGCCCTGCAGGACAGCTAGCGTGGTTTTTATTCTGCAAATTGGCTGACAAGCACCTGAGAGGCGTTAACCGACCTGTCCCAGGCTCCCCAACAGATCTGACCTTCAGTGAGGTCGTGTATGGGCAACACACAAGGTCACCAATGCACGGCTGCCCTCTGACCCTTGCCTGTCCTCTCCCTGCAGATCTGGGCACCACAGACATCCAGAAGAAGAAGCTTGTGGACGCCATCGTGTCTGGGGACACCAGCAAGCTGATGAAGATCCTGCAGCCACAGGACGTGGACCTGGTGCTGGACGGCAGCGCCAGCCTGCTGCACCTGGCCGTGGAGGCCGGGCAGGAGGACTGTGTCAAGTGGCTGCTGCTGAACAACGCCAACCCCAACCTCACCAACAGGAAGGGCTCCACCCCGCTGCACGTGGCTGTGGAGAGGAGGGTGCGGGGCGTCGTGGAGCTCCTGCTGGCCCGAAAGATCAGCGTCAACGCCAAGGACGAGGACCAGTGGACGGCCCTCCACTTCGCAGCGCAGAACGGGGACGAGAGCAGCACGCGGCTCCTGCTGGAGAAGAACGCCTCCGTGGACGAGGCGGACTTCGAGGGCCGGACGCCCATGCACGTGGCCTGCCAGCACGGGCAGGAGAACGTCGTGCGCATCCTGCTGCGCCGCGGCGGGGACGTGAGCCTGCAGGGGAAGGACGCCTGGGTGCCGCTGCACTACGCGGCCTGGCAGGGCCACCTGCCCATCGTCAAGCTGCTGGCCAAGCAGCCAGGGGTGAGCGTGGACGCCCAGACGCTGGACGGGAGGACGCCCCTGCACCTGGCCGCCCAGCGCGGGCACTATCGCGTGGCCCGCATCCTCATCGACCTGTGCTCCGACGTCAACGTCTGCAGCCTGCTGGCCCAGACGCCCCTGCACGTCGCAGCGGAGACGGGGCACACGAGCACCGCCAGGCTGCTGCTGCATCGGGGCGCCAGCAAGGAGGCCGTGACCGCAGACGGCTGCACCGCCCTGCACCTGGCTGCCCGCAACGGACACCTGGCCACCGTCAAACTGCTCATTGAGGAAAAGGCCAACGTGCTGGCCCGGGGGCCGCTGGACCAGACAGCCCTGCACCTGGCTGCTGCCCTCGGACACTCGGAGGTGGTGGAGGCCCTGGTCAGTGCCGATGTCATCGACCTGCCTGACGCGCAGGGGCTCAGCGCGCTGCACCTGGCCGCCCAGGGCAGGCACGCTCAGACGGTGGAGACGCTGCTCAAGCACGGGGCCCACATCAACCTGCAGAGCCTCAAGTTCCAGGGCAGCCAGGGCTCCGCCGCCGTACTCCTGCGACGGAACAAGACCTAGCCTGCTGCCCGCGGGGACCAGGGGTCCGTGTGGGGCTCCTGTCCTGTTGTGTGTTCCTCGTGCAGATGGAACGATGCTGCACAGAGCATCTCCCCTCGCCCTGTCAAGGCTTGCCAAGACATTGACCGAGCGGAGGTGACGGGTGCCATGGGGAAGCGGGGCCCTGCCAACGGGTGTGTTGCCGCTGAGTGAAGTTGGCTGAAATGTGCTTGGCTGTTCACCCATCCGCCGACAGAAGTGCCTGGTGTCGGAAGGGACGATGCGTCGGAATCATTTCGTTGTGCTCCTAACGGGCTGCTGACACTGCTCCTGAAGGGGCAAGGCCCCAGGCAAGGACGAGTCCACTCTGTCCTGAGGGGACCCGCCTGACTGACTGGAGCACCTTGGTCTGGAGCAAAGAGGTGCAGGGAGAACTGTTTCTCAACTGTTTCTCATCTTCGCATGCGGTTGCGAGCAGAGAAGCGTGTCTCAGAAAGTTTCAGTGGAGTTCCTATTTTATAAAATATCTTTAATAGATGAATACCATATCAGCTGTTTCTTGAAACCTCTTAAAGACATTCCTAACATTGGATAGTCTAGTCTCTTAGCAGTGACTAAAGTCATAGGGTTGGCTTTAAAAACAAGAATGTTTTATGCAACAAGAAATGAACAACAGCGTTGTTGGGGTATGTATGTGGCCAGCTCTTTTATATCCCCATTTGTTTGTCCTTGTTTTAGTCCCTGGGGGCAAACACACACACACATCCCAACAATGCTAGTTGTGATCGTGCATTTCTTGTTACATGAAACGTTTTTGGAATTCTAGAGCCATTAACAAATTCTCACTTTATAACTTCAGTTTTGGACTGAAGTTATAAAACAGTATTACCTAGTTAGTTGAATCACTCATCTGGTCTCTTTCCAGCTCTCGTTTTTGGTAAAGTGGTTGTTCGTACTGAGGGGGGATAGTGTTTGGGGTCTCAGAGGGGATTTCTGACCTGCTTTGCAATCGGCTCCCCTGCGCGCCTTTGGTGGGGGTGTCACCCCAAAGCGGCTCTCGGATGGAAAGGTTTGACCATCTAGCCTTGTAACGTCATTGTCACCTGTGTCCCATGTGGCACCTTCTGAATACTGTTATTAGGATTGTGCAAACCTGTACCGTGGTCTCGTGTGTGATACAGAGATTGATGTTAATGTACCGTGTATGTTAATGTGAATCTGTGGGCAGGATACTTCTTTTCCATGACAAGAAATATCCACACTGTTAGAACTGGCTATGTTTTAATATGCCTCATTGTGCTTTTACTACCTGTGCTACTCTTACATGAAATACCTAGAAGGGCAAAAAATAAAATTCTGTTTGATGTCAACAAAGCAATGTACTTGCCTGCTTTTTTGAAGTCGGTGAGACACTTTTTCTTATAAATGAGCTCCAGTGCTCTGATTTCTGAAAACTACAGGTTCGAAGCAGCGACGGGTGGCTTGGGGAATGCTTTTCTGGAGGGGCACCCAGGGGCCATGTTACCCCGTGGCACGGGCACAGGGCGAGCAAAGGGTGCGCTTGGGTGTCCTCAGCCCGGCCCCTCCACGCGTCTGACGCAGTCGGAGATTAGCTCGTCTTGATGAACAGAGCTCCCAGCACCAAAGCTTTTATTTCTTTTTAAATGTTTATGATTCTTATGTTAACTTTGCATTTTGAAGTAATTCCAAATTACAGGGAAGTTCCAAGAGCAGCACATGGAGCCCTGGTGTCCCTTCCACCCGGATTCCCCCTTTGCTTATGTTTGGTCTCATGCGCCCGGTCGTTCTTGCTTCCTTATGCACCCACCCCCACCCGACACCCCCATCCATCCGAGAGCAGGCTGCAGACAGCGTGCCCGCATGTCGGTGTGTATTTCCCAAAGCAAGGGCTTTCTCCTATGTGGTGCACAGCCACGAAATCAGGAAATGAAGTTTGATATCGTACCGCCTAAGCCACCTAAGTGCTTCTCAAATTTGGCTGTCTCAAAAATGTCCTTTATAGAAGGAAAAGGAAACCCCACAAAAACAACAGCAAGAAGCAACTCTTTCTCGTATTTAGTCACACGTCTTCAGTTTTCAGTCCTCAGTTCCTCAGTCTAGTCTTTCATGACCTTGACATTTTGGGGAAGTACATACAGCCAGTTCGTAGACTGTCCTCAGTTTAGGTTTGTCTAATTTTCTCAATGATTTGGTTTAGATTATGCGTTTTTGGCAGAAATACCACAGACAAGGTACTGTGTGTGAAGTAGAGCTTTTCCCTCTGCCGCTTTTGATTTTTATATCAACACACAGTCACGGACCCCTATGGAAGCAATGGGTTGTGCTCCCTTACCCACGTGGACACTCGGATGACCCCTCAGTTGGCCGGTCTGCGCCTCCGCACGGGCTCTGGTGTTCCTCTGATGCCTCCCGTCTTTCGCTGGTGCTGCCCTGCTCCCCGACACAGGCTCATCCTGTACGGCCCCACCCCAGCCTCAGAAGCAGCCGCTTCTCCAGGGAAACTGGTCTTTTAGTGGAGAATGGTATTTAGAAACCAAGGTCTGGACGCTGGGTGTGCTCGTGTTATTGGGGTGTCACTGCTTCCAGGCCCTCTGGGCGGACAGGTCTAGGATGTGCGTGTGTGACTTGCATGTATGTACACATACATGTTTCTGTATCTTACGGAAACGGTGCCTTCAGTCACAACCCAGCACCCCAGGGACTGTGCTCATCCACATTTGCATATCCCCTGACAGTAAGAAACACTCCCATCACCCTCGACGCACGTGCGTGTTCGTCAGGCCTGGTGTGGGGATCTGTCTCCTTGGGACTTTTCAGCCTCCCCACGCCTCGCATCTGAGTTCCCTGGCCCTGCAGAATGACAATTCTTTTCAAGTTTTTTCTACCAGAAATCCAGGCCTATGAATTTTTTCTGACTAAGACTGCGCCATTTGGCTTAACTTTTCTTTTTCCATTTAGGCACCTACATTATTTCCCTTCCTGTCTTGAAACAGTGATAATTTAACAACGTTCACATTCTTCCTTCATTTTGTTTAAAAAAATTTTTATAGATGTATGTATTTGGGGGATATATTGATATTTGATATATGCAACGTGTACTGATCACATCAGGGTGATTGGGACACCCACCCCCTCAGACGTTACCTTTGTGCTGGCAACATTACAGTTCTCCATTCCAGCTGTTTTGCAATATGCAATAAACTACTAACTATTCCCTCTTCGTTCATCAGAAAGCTCGGGCGTTTCTTTCCTTTCCGTCTGGTCACTATTCCCTGCTGTTTCATTTGGGGGCATCTTCTGGTTCGAGGATTAAGTGAACTTTTCTCTTAGACCTTCGCTTTAGGAGGAAAATTGCCCCTTCGTTCCTGAGGGGAAACAAAAGTGGCTTTAAGCTTCACATGCTCTGCGGTTGCTCTGGGGCCGGGGATCCTTCAGGCCACCCCAGCTGGTCCCTGCAGGGCCCCGGCAAGGCCAGCGAGGCAGTGCCAGCCTGCCGTCAGCAGCTCTGAGCTGTGGGGTGGTGGCAGCAGAGGAAAGTGCTTCTCCCTGACTGCAGCCAGCTGAGACGCAAGCCGCGTGACGCGCTGACATCGGGCAGCCGGCCCCCAGGCGGTCCAGCTCACTGCCGCCGTCCCAGCTGCCCTTGGTACTGACCAGGGGTCCGGGTTGGGCACAGCCCAGCCAAAGAGCAGTGGCAGAGGACTCAGCCCCGCCTTCTGCTCGGCCCTGACGTCCTCCACACCCCGTGACGCTGCGCTCGGGAAACCCAAGTCCTTGTGACACTTTCTTCCTGTTCCTGTCCCTCCTCAGCTACAGCAGCAGGTCAGACTCTGCCCGCGGAGACAGGAGCGTCACGACTTCACTGTTGGGACACCACCTACGCCCACTCCTGAAGCCACACTCCTGGAGAGCAGAGAGGTGGGACCCTTGACCTGTGATCGGTGTGTCCCTTCCGATTCATGGTTTGAGGACTCCGAGTCCTATAAATCTTAGGAAATTTCGGGCCCTGGTGCAGGGTCCTTCTGAAGTCCCTGTTGGGCAGAGGGCAGCAGTCAGTCAGCCTCCTGGTGCCGTTGCCAGGACGGCCGGCCGTGCGTGTACCTGTGCACCGAGGACTTCCTCAGCAAGCAGCCAGTTTGCCCTGGACCCTCCGCTCCCCAGACCGCTGCACCAGGGGTTGCCGCCTTTTCCCGGGCCATCGAACCTGATCCCGGTTCTCGGGAGCCTTTGTTCGCTGGGAGCATTCCCATGCCAAGGTGCGCTACTGACAAAGAGTGGGGGTGGTGAGGGGTGCTGGCTCTGCGGAGGAGGAGGGCAGACACTGGCAGCAGGTGACGTCGGGAGGAGAGAGAATCCTGCCCCAAGCTTACCTTTGGGCACCAGCTTCCCGACATCTCAGACTATTAACCCTGGCAAGCTATCCTCCCCTCCCTCCTTCCTCCCGTCCTCCCCGCCCCTTCCTTCACGATTAATTGTGCCGTGAGGTCGGGAGTTCAGGACTCTGCTCCACCAGGAGCACCTGTTCTCGGGCGGCTCAGGCCCTCTGCTGCACCTGCTCGCTGACGAGGGTGTGCGGCGCAGCAGCACCGATGTCCACGGTGGGCCTCGCGCCGCTCCCCCCCAGGGAGTGGTGCTGTCCCTGCTTTGGGCCCCGCTGGCGCAGAATGACATGTGTCCTCGTGAAACCCACGGTGGGCAATGGCTGGACCCAAGAGTCCACGCAGTGTCCTCTTCCTCTGCTGGCTTTACCAGCGGGCAGGGCCCTTGAAAAAAATGGCCCCGTCATCTTTGAGCTTGAATGACCTCTGCTTGAGGATCTGGGTAGAGAGTTTCTTTCTCCCAGGAGTCCCCTCCCAGCCCCAGAGGAAGCGTCATCCCTGGGTTCTTGGAGGCTCTCCTTTCTGTCTTTGCATTTCCACAGCGGTGAGAGTCGACAGCCTCTACAGCTGAAATCGGCAGCACTGTTTTCCTTTTCAGAGGTGGCTGGGACAGTGGTATGTTTCTAATTCGTGGCATCTCAGAGCTGACGCAGCGTGGTGGCCCCGCTGCCTGGCCGCGCCTGTTGCTGACACCAGCCGTGGCAGCCGGGGGAGAAGATGTAGTGACTGCCCAGGCTGGGTCAGGCAGCTGGATGCCACCTCAAAGGAAAATCAGGGATGGTCTTACTGGAAAAGGTGGCCCAGAGACTGGCTGTCACAGCCACAGATGTCCCCACCTGGGGGTCCCACACAGGGACCTTCCCTGGAGGGCTCATGGAGTAGCTGTAGAACGACCTGGAGTTGTGCGTAGAACATGTCTGTGCATTCTCACAGGAAAGTGGGTCAGAGCGCTCACTGCTCCAGAGTGTCTTCTCTTGGAATCCTGGGAGATTCTGGAAGGTTCTGGAAGGGCTGCCTGTGTGCCCAGCACTGGAGACTGTTCACAGTGGCTTTGAAGCCGTAGTGGGTGGGTCAGAGTGGGAATCTAGGGGCTGGACTGTCAGAGGTTGGGGAGGAGGCCCTAGTCCCAGTCCCCAGCGAAGTTCCAAACCGCGAGCGTGTGGGTGAGGAAGAGAGTCGTCTTCGGCGCTGAGCCCCAGCCAGAAGGGGAAGTGCAGAGGCCAAGGCGGAGGTCACTGCAGAGGAGAGTCAGGGGACCTAAGAGAGCACCAACTTAATTGAGAGGGACAAAGCCCCGACTGAGGCCAACCTTGGGATGAAAAACCCCCTTGCTCAGGGGGACTGCCTTCACTGGCCTCAGGGGTGAAGGAACATTCCGGAGCCTCCCAGGAATTGCAGCGGCCACAATGGAGGTGTTAAACAGAGAGCAAGCTGTTTCCCTGGGTAATGAAAAGTGCTGTACTCTACATTCAAACGTTTGCACTAAAGGAAGGAAATTTAAATTTTTAAAAAATGCATTTGGATGCTGTATTAAGGAGAAAATGCAAGAGAAGGTAAGAAAGTCGGCCGCAGGCAGGACAGGGTGGATTCTCTGCTTATCATTTCCACGTGTACGCTTATACGTCATTAAAAGAATCAATCTGCCAGCGTGTGTCGCTCCTCAGAAAAGCTCGAGCGGTGCTGGCCCCCTGGGTGGGACTGGAGGGTGTGGGGTGGACCCTGCTTTTGCGTTGTCGCATCTGAGCCGCCCTTGCCACTTGGAAGGAGGCTGGAGGATTCAGCAGCCTTGGTTGCTCTGCGGCAACCAGGAACGAGGTCCCCTGCGAGTGTCTTCCTTCCTCCTCGCGTCACTGCCCCAACCCAGCTGTGCCACTGGAAAAACTACGAGACCCGGCTGAGGTGGCACCTGCGGGGACTACAGGCGGGGCCTGGGGAGGCGGCCCTGGCCCCGGGAGAAAGCACGGAGGTGGCCTCCTCCGCGGGCTGCGGCCACGGGAGCTCCCGCCCCAGCCCCGCCTGTCTCTTCCCGTCTTTCCTGGAGGCCTCGGAAGGACCTGCTACGTGAGGGCCGCCCTGCCTGGCGCTAGGAAGGACACCAAGCAACGTGAGACCCCATCGTTGCCTTCAGGGAAATGACAATTTGAGTGCGACAGGGAAAGGCAAAGGATGCGGGATGGTGCAGCCGTCAGGGACAGAGCGTGGCCACGTGGCCAAACCCGTGGTCTCTGTGGGTTCAGAGAAGCCTGACCAGGTCCCCAACCCCACCCCGAGCTGAGCTGGTCCTCCCGGGGTGATGGGAAGGGAGGGTGGAGGGGCAGGCTCTACGGGGGGTCTGGCCGAGGAGAAGGGCATGGAGAGATGCGTCCCGGTGGCGAAGCTGGACAGCACCTCTCGCAGTGGTGGAAAAGGTTTGCTGGCGTTTCCCTTCATCCAGCGACCTGCTGGAGGCTGTGCGACCCAACAGGCCCACCTGCTCGCGGGATAAGGCTGTGTCTGGAGACTGTCACCTCGGGGTCAGCCACAGGCTGGTGGGACCACCTGGGGAGATGGCGTGAGTCCGTCTGCGGGCTGTGCGGCTCTGCGAACTGTTTGTTTTCCAGATCACAAGGAGCTAAGTGCAAAAAACTGAATGAGCATTTAGAAAATGCATAGTCATTAGAGAGTAATTTCATGTCTGTTGAATCCAGCGACAGCAGCATAAACGCTCGGCGTGGAGGAGCTAGAGGGGAGCGGGACAGGAGAGGAACCACCCCCAGAGTCCGTACTGGGAGCAGTTAGACACCCGATAGACTTCCACCCGCCCCAGTCTGTCAGCAGACGGGACAGACTTCAGCCAGACGTGCCCGGGCCCCATGACGGCAGGCGTATCTGCAGTAGCGGGAAGTCGGGTGGGCTCTGCACACGGAAGGTGTAACCTGTGCCTCCGTGCCCCTACCCCAGCCGCTCGGCCTTCTCTCAGCCCCTCCAAGTAGGGAGGGACCTGCAGACCTGACACTTAGAGGTCCCCCACCATCCTGCAGTGACACTCACCCGGGGACAAGCCCCAGCCTCGCACACAAGGTTTCCAAGCACCTACCACTAACTCCCGTCTGGGGAATGAGCAGAGAGCCCACTAGGCACGAAGAAGGACACGGACACACAGCCACCGCCCACCAACCCCAAAAGCAGATTAAAAAGTCAGGGAAAACAGAGACAAAACATGGATCAGGACAAAAATTTTAAGCATCTACAATTATGTCACAGAGAACATAGAAGAGATTAAAGAAATGAAAACCAGCACCGGAGTGTGTGAGCCCGCGTGTGTGCGCACGTGTGTGTGTGTGTGTGTGTGTGTGTGTGTGTGTGTGTGTAAATATTTAGAGAACAGAAGTTGAAACATGTTTTGCTGTGATGAGAGAAAACTCTCGAAAGAGGAAACGGGGCCTGGAAGTCAAAGGTGAGGAGCTCCCACAGAAAGAAGCGCGAGCGGACAAGGAGCGGAATATGTGAGAGGAGAGACTGAGACAGTCAGAGAACCATTCCGGGAGGCCCAGCACCCCAATACTAGGAGTCCCGGAAAAAAGAAAAAGCAGGGAATGTCCCCAAACTACAGTCCAGGACCCTCAGGAACACGCAGAGGGCCCACCTTGTGCGCAGAGCGGCTGCTGGGATGGGGGCGGGGAGGGGGGGCCAAAGCCTTCGGGTGGGGGGCGCTGGGGGCTGAATCAGGAACCAGACGCTCCAGACCTCCAGGAGACAGCACAGAGGCTGGAAGACAGAGAACGATGCCGTCGGCATTCTAAGGAAAGTGATTTCAATCTAGAACGCCTTTTAATTTTCCCTTCAAATCTCAGCTTCCTGTTCATGTTTCCATCTTTGTATCTCCCGTGCTACACGCTTTGTACTTCACCTCTAAATAGGAACCGCTCCTCTCCTTGCTGAGTTGAGCTGACTTTGTCGTAACGAGGCCGTGTCTATCCGTGATTAACCTGCCCACGGAGCTTTTTATTTCCCTGACTGTGTTTCTCATTTCCAAACGTTTACTCCATTCCTTCTGAATCTGCCTTTTCTCAGTAGTGTCTTGTGCTTATTTCTTTGTCTTACGTCTACAATCGTTTTCGACATAGCTGTGTAAAGCCGCCATCTGATAATCCTACTACCTGACGTTCTTAGGGATATAATTCCTGTTTGTTGGATCTGCTGGTGGATTGCTTTGCGTGTTTCGTCATTTTGGATTGTGAGTTCATTCTCAGCAGGGCTCTGTCTGTGGGAATCTTTTGTGCCTAGGCTGAAGGTATGTCTGTCTTTACTGAGAGATTTTGTGTTTGTAAGACTCGCAGTTGTCTTGCCAGCCTGTGATCGTTTTTATGCTAATTTCCTGGCTCTGTGGGTCCTGAACTACGCAGGTAGTGTAAATTCAAATCTCCAACCTGCACAAGACAGGCCCATGATTGCGAGTTCTCAACGGGGATGTCCCCCCATGGCTCGGGCTGAGATACGTGTGATTTCAGGTCATCTCCCTGTGCTGGTGGGTGCATAGTTCCCCCCAGGGTGTCCCTCGAAGGGTTGTGCTTATAAGACCTTGTCTTGCATGGGCCTGGCCCTACCCTCTGTCTCTGGGCTGTTAGCCCCACGTCTCTGGTCCCGAGACTCATGCGGTCCCCACGTCTGAAAGCCAGCTGTGTGCACTACACTGGTCTTCAGTTCCTTCTTCTCTTTTGGCCACTGAAGATGTCCCCTTCCTTCCTTATATATTTAGCTAGTATTTAAAAGGATCCTCACATTGTATCTAACATTTCTGGCTGTGCAGTAGGAATGCTTTCACATTTAGTCCACGCAATTGCCAGCAAAGAATTCCTCCTCCAAGCTAGAACTCGACATTCAGCCAAATTATCAGGCAACGGGTGGGTCAAATAATGTTGACCTAGTCATAATGATGTATAAACAATGGATTCTGATTTCACTGTAAACGATGACATAACTCTCCAGGGTGGCTGTGGGTGTGGGTGGGGTCATCGTGGAAGAGCTAAACCTTCATCTACCTCCAGGGTTGGAAATTAATGCATAAAATATTTTTAAGGGGGACTATAGAAAAGGTAAAATTTCCATAGAATCTTTGAAAAAGCAAGCAAGCAAGCAGCAGTGTAAGCGTGTGCTGGGGAGAGCACCGGGTGACAGCTGCTAGAGCTGCGCGTGGCTGGGTGGGGGTGGGGCGGGAGGGCAGGGCAGTGCCGCACTCGACTTTCTCGCCGTGAGTTTTTCGCTTTTTATGCTGTGCCCTTGTATTGATTTTGGAAAAAACAAAGAATCGAGTTAACACGAAAGAGTTGGTTTGCTGGCAGGAGGGTCCAGTGGGGCTCAGGACAGAGCGAGAGGGAGGGAGGCGTTCTTCTCTCCTACGACTCCCAAGTTACGGGAGCCCCGGGGATCCGCTGTCCCTTTTTGCAGCAGCTGCCTTGAATTCCAGCATCGGCTGTGACCCCAGCATGTCTTCAGCATCCGCCAAGTGCCAGCGACGGGACGGGTGCTGAGAATTTCACGGCTTTCGTGAGGGAGAGCAGGTGGTGTCCCAGTTGCGCCCGAGTGACGCCCTAGTCGGTGCGGAACTGTCATGACACCAAACACCTGCTCTGTTGTTGTAGAGCCGACGCGTTGATTCACAATCAATGCACATTTCACACAAACCAACCCATCAAAGGCTCGCGGTGGCTTCTCGGGGGAGGCGGCATCACGGGAACTTTCCTTCCTGTTCCTTTAGCCCCGAGTGGGACTAATCGATGTTTACTTGGTGCTGAGTAACCGGGTGGAGCTTCCCTAATGAGCTTGTCCCTGCTGCTCGCCTCCTTCCGCCCAGCCTGGATCAGCCACCGAAGGAAGCAGGAGGCCTTCGCCCGGCCTCTGACTGTGGGAGGCTCCAACCCAGATCTCTCCCTGCGGCCCTAGCCACGTCCCCTTGGGCTGCCCCCAGGTGTGGGCAGACCTGGCCTTCTCCTGTGGCCTTGGCGGGAGGTGGGGGGTGGAAGGCCACTGCGGCCTGCCTTTACAACGCTGCCTGAGCCCGGCCCGTGGGTGTTGCCCAACCCACTAAGGCGAGGGAGACACACCCTCCATTTCCCCACGGGGACCTTCATCATCTGGGCAGCGTCTGCGTGGTCGGGAGAACGTGGTCCCAGGCTGGCCCCGTGTTCCTGACCGTGCGTTCCTGGCCGTGCACCCTTGGTCAAGTCCTGACACCCCCAGACGGAGGAGGTTGGAGTAGATAATCCACCTTGTCCAATTTCTTACAAGCTATGAAAAACTATTGATAATATAAGGCATTATTAATACAAACAGACTAGTGAGTCACAGCAGCTCTATTCACAGAAGCTGAAAGGGGAGATAAGCCAGTGTCTGTCAAAGGGTGAGTGACGCACCACGTGTATCCAGCAACGGGACATTATTCAGCCGTAAGGAGGCACGAGGTGCCCACACAGGTACAGGGTGGACACCCCTCCAGAACATTCTGCGGATGAAAGACGCAGACAGAAAGGCCACATGGTGGACTACCCACTTGGTATCCAGAGTAGGTAGGTCAGTAGAGACAGACTGGGGGTGGCCAGGGCGGGGGGAGGGGAGAGACACTGCTCCGTGTGTCTGGAGTTTACTTGGCGGGATGGAATGTGCTCGAACTAGATAGAGGCTATGGCTGCACAACATTGTGAATGTCCTGAATGCCACAGAATTGCTCGCTTTAAAATGGTTAATTTTATGTTTTGTGAATTTCACCTCAATAAATTGAACAGAAACACAGCTCCTCGACAGAAGCAAGGCCCAGGGCTGCAGGACACTTCCTGCTCACGCTGGCAGGGCGGGGTGGGCCGGGCTCTTGCTGCCCTGTCCCTTCGCTTCTTTGTTTTACCATCTGCCCGTCGCTCTTGTAGCTGAGCTAGAGTCATGCCACCCGCCGTGCGGCGTGAAGTCAGGCTAGAGCGCTAGGCCGCGTGCGTTTCCTCGGTCACGTGATAGACGCGCTGTGCAGGACCCCGTGCAGGGCCCAGGGGTGCCCAGAGACAGGCAGCCCGTGCTCCGCTGGGCACCTCCTGCCTGCTGGTTCACAAGGGACGGGACACCCCGTCTGCTGCTGCCTCCCTGTCCTGCCACTGCCTTTCTGCAGGACAGTGGGTCACGGAGGCAGACGCCGCAGGAGAAAGGAAAAGGAAGAGCCCGGCCTGGAGCCAGCCCCGCAGCTGCTGGGTGGCTTCCTGCAGGGCCGTGGGAGCAGTGGGAGCCCTGTCGGGCACGGGAAGGAGGGGCGCCCTGGGGAGCGTGAGGGCTGGGTGCTGCTCGCTGGAAAGTGGGGACACAGGCAGCGGCCCAGGATCATCCTCGAAGCGATTTCCGGACCCATTTTGGAGCCGGCTTGGCAGTGGCCTAGAACCTTCTCCCTGCGGCGCAGCTTGGGGAGGGGGTGCTAATGAGGAGAGTGTCCTGGCCAGTTTGGCCTTTGTGCTGCTTTTCCCAAATAAGGGCAACTCTCAGGATGAGGCTTCTTTCCAGCGGGGAGGTGGGCGCGTGGCAAGGTGGGAACACCAAACCTTGGCTCTCAGTCACCCCAACCTGCCCTCTTCCCGCTCCCTCCCCCGCAGATCTCCGTGGTCAGGATTCCCTGCGTGGCTGGAGTCTCAGCTCACAGGAAGAGTGTTCTGGAAAACCACACCTTTCTGGGGGCACTTCTCAAATGGCAGATCTGAGACTCCCCAGAGGGCAGGGGGAGGTCCCAGGCACAGAGCTCTCTGGGGTGCCAGGGCTTTGGGTTCCTGGAGGGACCGCTAAGGTGTGATAATGACCACGTCTCGGCCACAACAGCGGCCACATTGGAGCAGTGGGGCCGGCACACGCAGGAGGGGACGCAGGGGGCTCTGTAGGGTCTGCTGGGCTGATATTTTGGCCCCAATCTGACCCCTCCAGAAGGCATCCCTCGGTCCCCACTGAGCCTGGGGGCTGTGGGTTTGAGCCCTGGTGGTCTCCCAGACACGGGTTCCCCGGCACTTGCCACTGGCACCTGGCTCAGGGTTGTCACGCCGCCCAGGTTCCAAGCGCCCCCCACTCCAGCTGACGTGCACTGTTGTCCCCACTCAGCATCTGGGTGAACCCAGGAGGACCGAGGGTGGCCTGGTGGCCCCACGCGTGTGCCAGGCCATGTCAGGAGGGAAGGGGTTAAGCAGACACCCGCGCAGCCCTCTGAGGTTGCCAAGTCACTAGAAACTGCTTCTACTTATTCAGGCACATTTTTCTTTCATTTCTCAAAGCCAGCCACGGCCTGTTGTGACCTGCCACCTGCCACTGGCAATCGTCACCACGACCTACCTGAGCATGGCCTTCCTGGGGCGCCCCCCCAACCCTGTCCTCCCAGAGCTCAGGGGCCGGGAGCATGATGTTCTGCCACCAGCTTGGAGGGTCAGGAAATGGCAGCCAGGGGCCGAACTGCCCCAGCCTTGCTCGTTAAAACCGAGGCCAAGGCCGTCACTCCTGGGTCGTGGACCAGCTTGGCCTCAAGAAAGCTGAGAGTCTAGCACCGTGTGCATCCCCGCCGCGGAGCCCAAGTGTGCTGCGGGGCCAGGCAGCGGTGGGAGCCGGGCCTGAGCAGCCAGGGGTGCCGAGCGGGGGCCTGGGCCCTGCCTCTCCCCCGGCACGTACAGGAGCCCTGTGGCCAGGGCACCAGAGACCTGGGTCCGAGTCCTGCCTGCCACCCGGGTGTGGGAGGCGAGCTGTGCGTCTGCAGTGCCCGGCAGGCAGGGCCTGTCCACCAGTGTCTGCTCCA
Organism: Indri indri; assembly: GCA_004363605.1. Classification (NCBI taxonomy): domain Eukaryota; kingdom Metazoa; phylum Chordata; class Mammalia; order Primates; family Indriidae; genus Indri; species Indri indri. Next base: position 28,857 of record RJWJ010006902.1, on the reverse strand, counting down.
GGGGTTAAAACTACCCGGGCTCTCCCTGCCCCGAACCTGCCTGTTCTTCCTGCCTGCCCTGGACGCGCCGGGTGCCCCAGCCCCACTGCCCCGGCTGGGACCCGTGGAGGCTTCCGTGGCTCCTCCCTGGGCCTTGCCAGCCCAGCCTCGCTGCCTCCCAACTTCTTCTGGAACCTGCCCTGCACTCTGCCATCCTGTGGCCTCGTCCTGCAGTCGGCCTCTGCTGCAGAGCATTTCCCGGGACACCACAGTGACCTTCCTGGGGCGTCACATCCTTCAGCTGAGCTTGAAGGCTCCGCGAGGGGCCGGCCCAGGGAGGGGCTCGCCCAGGGCCTTGCCTCCCTGCTCTGCCCTGCCACTGCCTCTCAGCCACACACAAAACCAAGGCCACCCCCCGTGCCGGCCACCTGCCATCTCCTCCGAGAAACCGTCCCAGCCCTGCCATCCGGGCAGAAGTTCCCTTTCTCTTGGTTTGACTGCATTTTGCCTGGGACTTCTCCATGGCAGGGATGTCATTCTGCTTTGAACTGTGGTTACTTTGGAAAAGAAAGAAAGAGGAAGATAGTAAGAAGGGAAAGAGGAAGGGAGAGGGAGGACAGGCAGGGAACGCAGATTACCTGCGGGCACCATGCCAAGCGCTCACAGACTGATTCTATTCGGTTGTCTGTGCAGCCCACACAGCGGCAGGCCCGCCTGGCTCCCAGATCTCGGCTCTGAAGCATTTGCCCTTCGGTCCCTGGGAAAGGGAGCGGTGAGCGCTGCCTCACTCAGCCACAGAGAGGAGGGCTTCCCCAGGCTGCAAGGAGCGAGGTCTGGGAGGCTCAGGCCCAGCTGCTCAGCATCCTGCTTCTCACCGTGGAGACGGGAGGTGCAGGGGAGGCCGTGGGCACCGTCAGGCAGCCCGGCCCGGAGACCATCGTATAATGCCCAGGTTGTGGCCAGCTCCGTGCAGGCTCTTAGGGAACGAAGAAAAGCAACTTTAAGCTCTGGGTCCCTCCCAAAAGAGACCAGCGGTCATCACCACGAGGAAGGTGCTGGGTTGGACAACAGGTTCAGACCGGCTTCCAGCCGATGCCCTGTGCCGGATGGTCGCAGAAGGGAAGTGCTCAAAGGTACGGACCTGCCGACAGCACAGCCCTGAGTGCCTAGGCTGACCCGGCACCTCCCCCGGACCCCCCTGCTGGGCTGCCCTCTGCGCCTTGGCGAACCTGCAAGCAGGAGGTGGCAAGACACAGCCAGCCCTCGTAAACGCAGGCTTGAGCCACCGACACGCTGTGGCTTGTGAAAGCTGCTGCCAGATTCAGCAAGTGGAAGCACAGGACAAAAAAATCCAGGGTGCACAGTAACGTTTGAGTTTCAGATAAACAACAAACCGTTTTCATTGTATGTCCCAAATACCGCATGAGACATACTCACACTAAAAAGTAATCCATTATATACTTAATTAAATTTTTAACATAAAATGAAAACTTTTCAATTTTACTAAAATTTTATTTAGAATTTTTATCAAAAAGTATTCATAATTTTTTTTCACATTTTATCCCCAATATTGCATGGGACACATTTAAACTAAAAGTTAGTGAATAATTTATGAATACTTATGACATACTTTATTTTTTATGAATACTTACACAAAAAAATTGCTTGTTTTATCTGAAATTCAAATTTAGCTGGGCGCCTGTATTTCATCTGGCAGCTGTACTTATATGTCTTCCTAGCAATGCTTATTTGAAAATAATAAAATTTTGTTTTTGAATGATCCAGATTTGGGTTTTCCAGAAATAAGTTCATTCCACGGTTTACTGTACCTGCAGATACCATGACTCTGTTAGCAGAGAGGTCCCTTCCTTGCATGACAGAGACCATGTGCTTTGTCACCTGCAAAGCTGGACACAGCGTGCGGGGAGCAGGGATTCTCCCCAAAATGGCAAGTCTCCTATTTCACACCGTTGGCCACCGCTGGCCTAGGACTTTGGGGAGTGCTGTCAGGGTGACAGGATCCGAGGAGACCCGGCCCCATGTGCAGAGGCTGCAGCTCCATCATGAGCACCAGGACAGGGTGGCCAGGGACCCAGGAGAGGAGCCAGACCCGGAAAACCCACCACGAAGCCTCTCCCAGCCCTGCTCTCTCCCCTGCAGGACGGGGTCAGGACAGGGCTGACCACATGAGAGTGTTGGCGGGGATTAGATGAGGTTTGGGTGGATGGCGTGAAGCTAGACAGCTGGGTGGCAGTACCGGCTGGACTCCTGCCAGCTGTTGGTCAAGGGCTTCTGTTTCCTGCTCCTGAGAACTTGGTGTTGGCAGCAGGGAGGTGGAAGGAAGGTTTTCTTCTGACCCCCAGGACCCTACGCCTGTCTGCAGGGCTCTGGGGTCTCAGACAGGGTCCAGAGGGTGAAGAGGGTTTGCACCCACGGACACTTGTATAGTCATAATTACATGGGGCATTTTTAACACTCGCTTCTGCTGAGCCTGGTCCTCAGGGCGTGACACGCGTTTTCACCCTTAACCCTCGAGACCAGTCCGGGGTGTAGGAAATCTCATCCGTGTCCCAATGAGCAGGCTGAAAGCTCGGGGAGGCTGTTCATCCGTCCTCAGAGCTGGAGGGTTCAGGGCAGAGGGCAGATCGTATCTCGTAGACTTTGGGTCTTAATGTGGGTTCCCCTTATTAGAGGAGCTGGGCGTGGGCAGGGCTTGGTTTTGTGTCTGCCGCTCCTGCTGTTCCCGTGCCCCTCCGCCCACTGTGCTGAACCCAGAGCAGCGCATCCAGCCCCAGGCCGGCCCCTCAGGTCCCTGGGGGGCCCCAAAACAGCAGGTAGAATGTGGGGGCCTCTAGTGTCCTGACCTGCCGTCTGACCCAGACCCACTCGCACCCCGCCCCTTTGGGTCTCCATCACCGCCATGTCGGGGGCTGAGCACTGGTTTCTGTCCCAGATCTCTCTCGAGCCCCGGCACGGACCGCTGCTTTCCTCTGCTCTGGGGAAGGGCTCCCTCCCTCCTTCCCTCCAGCCCCTCCTGCCTCTCCCTAAGCAACCGGTGGCTCCAAGTAAGCTTCTGACTCTCTCCAGCCCTGAGGCCCCCCCAGGCCCCTTGCTGGCAGATTCGCCCCTTGCTGGCAGATTCGCCCTGGGGAAAGGCCCTGCCCTCTCGCTGGTCTGCCCCATCTCAGGTCAGGCCCCCCCTTCGTGCAGGCACCTGCAGTCCTGCGGTCTGGACTGCCCGTCCGTCCCCCTCCTCCCGGGGCGTCCTGCCAGCCTGCAGCCCGGCCCTCCTCCTCTGCCCAGCCACAGCCACTTCCTCCAGGAAGCTACCTGGCCCCACGCTCAGGTGAGACACATCCTTGCCCACAACCCCGTAGGAGGAGGTGCTTCACCTCACGGCTGCGTGTCCCCAGAGTCTGCTTCAACAGACCAGGGAGGGTCCCCAGACATCGCTCCCCCAAACCTCCCAGAGATTTCCATCAGAGAAAAGTCGTTTTCCCTCTGGCAGGTTCCAGGCAGACCCAGGTAGTAAACGGAGGAGAACCGAGGATGTCGAGGATGTCGAGGAGGAAGAGGAGAAGTGGGGGGCCGAGGGCTGCCCTGGGGCAGGGGTGAGGCCAGGAGCTGGGCCGGGGCTTTAATCAAGGCTGTTTGGGCCAGCAGGGTGGCTCATTCCTGAAGTCCCAGAGGCCAGGAGTTCCAGGCTGCAGGGAGCTGCGATCCCACTGCACCCCAGCCTGGGCCACTGCCCAAACGGGCTCTGGAGGCCACTTGTATGCTCACTGAGAAACGCAAAGGAAGGACAGTGCAGGGGTGTGTGGGTTTGCATGTGGGTGTGCACGCGCGTGGGGGCGTGAGTGAGAGTCCAGCCCTCCAGACGCTGACAGCAGACCGGACTCACCCACTCTCTACCCGGCTGCTCTCGTCCAGGCGGGAGCAGCCGGAGACCGCCCGGCCCGGGTGCCCGTCCTCAGCAGTGACCTGCCGAGCGGGGAGGAGTGGCAGGGGCGGTAGGCAGGGTTCTGAGATGGCCCGGGGTTTCCGCTGTGCACACACAGCTCCTCCCAGCGCAAACAAAAAACAACCTAGGTGCTGCCGTGAGGGTTCCGCAGATGTAATTAAGGTCCCAAGTTGGTGGCTCTTATGATGAGAACACCCAGGTGGGCCCCACCTGACACACGAGCCCTTTAAATCTGGGTCTGGAGTTGGAGGAGAGGAAGGCAGAGATCTGAGGTGCAGGAAGGAAGCCACCTGAGGAGACTCTCCATTACCCACGTGGGAGGGCCGACCCCGAACTCTACCCCAGGAGAGAGAACGCAGTCCTGCCGAGCTGCACGACTGGGAGCTGCCCAGGAGGGGTTGTAAGCTGCCGAGTTTGGGGTGCTCTGTTTCGCAGCAACAGACAATGAGTGCAGAGGGTCTGTGACTTGGGGGGCTTTTTTTTTTTTTTTTAAAGACAGGATCTTTCCCAGGCTGGAGTGCAATGGCATCATCACAGCTCACTGCAGCCTCAAACTCCTGGGCTCAAGCGATCCTCCTGCCTTGGCCTCCTGAGCAGCAGGTGCCATGGGGGCCGCAGGGGTCTCAGGTGCTGAGAACAGACGATGTATTCAGTGGGTGCTTCCTGAGTATTTCAGCCTGCCTGCTCCATTGACGGGAGGTCAGCCGGTCTGAGAGTTCTAGAAACAGACTTCTGCCCTGATCTGATTTCCACGGAGGGTGAGGTTGGGTGCAGGCCCCCCTGGGGCTCCACCTTGGAGTTCTTGGGTGCTAGGCAGTGCCTCACCTCTGCCCCGGGGCCTCGTTGAGCTGAGGCACCCTAGGGGGTCAGAAGGCCAGGACTTGGAAGTGCGGAGGGTGGCCCTGGGCAGGCCTGTCTCCTGGCCCCTAGGGAAAGAATTACCGCAGAGACTGTTGTGTGAGAATGAGAATAAGTAGGCCATTAAAGAGATGGCCCAGGGAATCTGCCCCCCACCACGTCCTACCCCCAGGACCTAACCTTGGACCCCACCTAAAGTTCCACCCCCACTGCAGGTGTCCCCATCTCCATGACAATCAGGAATCATTTCACAAATAGAACATCAGAGCTCATGGGGATGAGGGAGTCTCAGGGAGCAGTTTTCATTTATGGCACCTCGGTGTCGTGAACTAAAAATAAAACCCTGAGTCCCCACCAACGGAACCAACCTGGTCTCGGTCAAGGGGACCTCAGAAAAAACCTTAACACTGAGTTCCCAGCCACGATGTGGCAGGAGGTATAAAGCACAGTAACACGTGTGTGTGTTCTCTTCGTAAAGGCCCGTGACTCCTCCTACAGCTTGGTCGACAGGCACATTTAGCCACCCTAGCCCGGCAGAAAATCCCATTCCTTCTTGCCTCTCCCCTGAAACACGTGTTCCTGGCTTCGTCCGGAGCAGAGCTTCTCAGCCGGCCAGAATGGCCCTGCGAGCCGAGAACCCTTCACGAGAAATAAAGCTCTCCTTTCTCCAAGGCATAAACTTCATTTTTTTTGTTGTTTGTTTTTTTTTAGTTAACTGTGTGAAGGTGTCAGGCCAGCTCTTAGAGCCAAATTCTATCCAGAATGACTAAGTGCAGAGAGCAGAAAACATAAGCAGTCCTCCTGGCCCTGTGCCTGTTAGCAGAATGACTGTGGTGACAGAGGGCAGCATTAGGGTGATTTGGGCCTTAAATCACAGAATCTCTAACTCTCAGAGGCTGAAGCAACACTTGTAATTGCCTCACAAAGTCTGAAGGGAGGCCATGGAGTTGGTCAGTTTTCTTGGCTTGCCCCACAGTGGCAAGGTGGCTGCAGGGGCTCCGGGCATCACATCCTCCCAGGACAGTGTCCAAAGCAGAAAGGAGGGGTGGGTGACAAAGGGGCTTCTCTTCTCACAGCTCTTTTATCACAGAATCCTGGTTCACCCAGAAGCCTTGAACAACTTTGCCTTATTTCTTATCAGCCAGAACGAGTCACATGCCCACTCCTGGACCAAGCACTTTATTGAAAACGGAACCATCACCAAGCGAGAAGTGACAGGCTGCTTCTTGACTTGTCTGGTCCCTGTAGTGGACAGTCTGGGCCATTCCATCCCCACATCCATGTCTTCTAGCAACAGCCCCTCACTTTGCTTCGCACAATCACTGTACCTCTCCACACGGCCTGCCCTGCCCTGTGGGCACGCACCCCCACAGGCATGCACACGCACGCACACTCAGGGGCACAGGCACACGTGCGCTCACCTTTGGTCCATGTGGTTCCTTCAGTGCAAGCCTGACCTTTCAGGACTGGACTGACAGCCGAGGCCCATGTCAGCCAGACACTTTACCCCTCCGGCCCCAGAGACTCGTTCGGGGGTGAATGTGTGATTCCACCAGAGGCCCCGAGACTCCTTCCTGGGACTTTGCTGGCGCCATCTGGAAAGATGTGGCCCATTTGCCCTGGGGTTGCCCAGTGCACAGGCTATGAACCCAGAGCTCCCAGGCCACCTGTCCCTCCGCGTGGACGGCTGGAGAAGGGGGCTGACCCTGGCTCCGGGTTATAGGGGCTGCTCCGTCTCCCCTTTGCCTTAAGACAGTCTGAGTAGGGTTTCTGTCCTTGCTCCCCAGAGAGTACTCATCGCTGTTTTTAAAAAACAGAGTCTTACTCTGTCCCCCAGGCTGGTGTCATCCTAGCTCACTGCAGCCTCAAACTCCCGGGCTCCAGTGATCCTCCTGCCTCAGCCTCCCAGTAGCTGGGACTACAGGTGCACACCACCATGCCAGCTAATTTTTCTATTTTTAGTAGAGACGGGGTCTTGCTCTTGCCCAGGCTGGTCTCGAACTCCTGACCTCAAGTGATCCTCTCACCTTGGCCTCCTAGGCGTGAGCCACTGAGCCTGGCCTGAGAGTACTAACCTTGTAATGGTCCCCAGGGAGGACAGACTCAACTGAATGTCCCCGTGGATGTGGGAGTGAGCACAGGGCAGGCTGTGCGTGTAGGGAAATGAGGCTGCTTTTGTCACCTGGTAACTTTAAGGTCGCTCCAGGAAAAATCAGTATTTCCTAGTTCCAAAAATACCAGGAAAAAGAATTCAAAATTATGAGTGCATATTTTCTCTCCTTAAAACGAATACCACCCCAGACTGCAGGATTCGCCCTGTGACATTTAGTGTCTCTGCACTATGAATGAGCATCTGCGGCTGGCCTTCCAGGTGGTGCTCCCCAGCCTCCCAGAGGCCCCTGCTCTGAGCATGCGTGTGGGCACGGGGAGCCCCAGCGTGGCCACTTAGTCCCAGGTCTCCAGGTGTGCTTAGGAAGGGGGCGTGGAAGCAGTGAGGAAACGCGTGGTCTGGAGAGCTGAGCTGTCGCTCCTGGAGGGACGCTCGCTGAAGGGGGGCATGTCTGTCTGGCAGCCACTGCGCGGGGGAGGCAGCAGTGCCGTCCGGCAGGAGGAGGACAACGTTTCTATCATGTTCCCGAGCTTTACGTTTTGTGCAGAAGGAAATCAGAGGTCACAGAGTGTGCAAAAACCGCTCTGAGACTGGGCTGTGACCATTTTGATTGAAGCAAGGCTTCTTCAAGGGTGTGCCTCAGACGGGCGCACTGAGCTCTCACTGAGTCCACCTTGCTGCGTCACAGGCCAACTCTGCGAGCAGAATCTTCCGCAGAGCATGAGGACGAGTGAGTCTCCGGGAGGCTCCAGGGCAGGCGCTCGGTGTGTAGCAGGGATCAAGAAGATGGCTTGATAGGGGCGCTTTGTTGATCTGTAATGGTTTAAAAAGGCAGAATAGACAGAAAAGGTGTTGCTGAGAAAGGCCTCAGTCCCCACAGGATGGCACAACCTTGAGTTGCATCCACCCCCACCCCCATGTTCCAAGATCTGTTACCCTGCTTTGTAGGCTCAGAAATTTGATTTCAACAGCAGACTTAGAAGTTGGAAGTCTTTGGGGTCAGAGTCACATTTGCAAAACTCCTAGGAGACTGATGTACAAACCATACACTCTATTTAGAACTTACTGAAGGGATGAGAGCAAGCTCACTGGATGCCATGTTGCAAATCTGTTTCTTCTCTCCTAGCTGGCACATCTTGGTTGGGCGCCCAGTTGCTTTCGGGACTCTTGGTGAGCGTGGAGTCAGAGCAGGGGGATGACTTGCCTGACCTCCATGGCAAGTGTTCTCCAGCCGGGGCAGCCCAGGGTAAAGGGGTTCTCTCAACCCCAAAGCTCTGCACTCGCTGCCAAACGCCGGTCTTGGAACTTGCTTGTGTCAGCAGAGCCTTGCTCCGCAGGACACGCAACGCGCCCTGGTTAGAGTTCCGAGAGGTTAACACAGGTCACCTGAGGTCACTCTCAGATCTGTTCTTAGTCATTTCTACACAGGGGTTCTCTTCTCTTAGGTTAAAAAAGATTTTTTTATTTATAAAAAAAATAAATTCTTTTTTGCTCACTGTAGAAAACCTGGGAAACCCAGGAAACACGAGGGAAAAACACCTGCATTGCTACCACTGAACACTTTGCAGACTCTGTTCCATGCAGATACATTCGTATTCTTTGTAAAAAAATAAATGGGGTCATACTCCACTTACTGCCTTGGGAGCGCTGCTTTCCCTTCAGCGGCAGGCGCTGACGCTTTCCCGTGTCAGTGAACACCCTGCGGCGCGGGTTTAGTACAGTCCGCGCTGCGGATGCAACGCGACCTATGCAGCTGTGACCTCCTGCACCTCTTGGGTTCCTAAGTCCCTCGTTGGCAGCAACCTGCCCTTGAGCTTTGTGGGACCCTGGCAGGCAGGAGCCCACGCAGTCCACTGGTGCAAAATCCCAACTCAGAAACGGGCTCCCCAAACTGTTCCAGTCACTGTCCTGACCACAGCCGTTCTTCATAAGGAGTGGGACCCCTCGGAAGGGCCTGGGACTCACCCTGTGCACTCCCTTCCCCCGCCCCCCCCCACCATGTCCCAGGCTCTGCTGCAGCACCGGGACAGAGGTGACCCCCCTGCTGCACGCCAAGGAGCAGGCAGGGGAGAGGGGAGGAGAAGGGGCGGCCCCAGGTGGGAGGGGAACAGGAGCCAGGAGATCCCAGGTGGCTTGTTTTAATCCTGCTGCTCTGTGACTCTGGGGACCCACTCAGCTTTTCTGTGCCTCAGTTTCCTCATCTGTAAACAGAGGGCCTGGGAGTATAGGCCTCCAAGGAGGCCCGGGGCTGACGTCCTTTGTTTCATCAGCCTTGCAGGGAGGAGACAGCAACAAACCTTCCTCCCCCTCCTGTCGGGGTGGGGTGCAAAGTGCCAAGGAAACATGTCCCCCTGGCAGGGCACCCTCTGCTGGGGAGAGTCCGCTCTTCCCACGTGGGATCGTGTGATGGGCTGGGGCCCAGCGCCGCCGGTGTGATCCTGGGGCGGAGACGGCACACGGGGCCCACCCTGGTCCCCCGCCCCGCTGTTCCGCAGGGGCGGCAGCGTGAAGAAACAGGCTGTCTCACCTGCTTGGGTGAGGCCGGGGAGGGGCTGCAGATGTGGTCACCTGGCCGCAGGGGTCCGAGGTGCCCCCTGGGAAGCCAGGGCTGGAGCCCAGCACAGGCGCTGCACCCGCCACTGTCTGGGTCCCCCACTCCACAGGGAAGGCCTTGGACGCAGTTCCCAACACAGGTGGCCTCTGGCCGTGGAAATGGTCAGGTGCCCGTTTCCACCTGTGCTGGGTGACTCTGACCTCACCTGTGACAGGAAGTAGCGTCTGAGGTTGGGAGGGCCCCACCTGTGTCCAGCGGACATGGGAGACAGCCAGGTGCCGCTCACTCACCTGGGCAGGGTGGCTACCGGCTCCTTCCGCATCTGGGGACCGTTTCCCGGAACCACGATAGCTCGAGTGCGGGAGCCAGATCTCTGCGTGTTCTGACCCTTTCTGCCTGTCCTGTCCCCAAGGCCCCTAGACCGTGGTTAATTATTCACACGGCCTGGGACCCACAGGTACAAAGTTCTCTCCCTTCCCCCCATACCTGCAGAAGCTGGCCTGTGGACTTAGGGTTCCAAGGAGCACAGAGCATTGTTTATTTCAATCATTAAAGTATTTTCTGTGAAATAAATGTTGGCTGAAAAAAAATTAGAAAGTATAGGAAAGTGTAAACAAAAAAATAAAAACCACCCGCAAGCTCACCAACTGGAGATAACCCGACTATCGGTAACAATTCATTGTGTTTCCTCCCAGGGTTTTTGTTTCGTTTTTCTGCTAACTCGGTCAGGGTCTGCTAGGAAGTTATTACAGAAACCACTGGAAATGTTTACAATGCTGTGAGTTTCATGCGGGGAGTTGGTTGCATGACAGCAGAAGAGCAAACAGCATAGCCAGGTGGCAGTAGGGTCACCATATAAAATTTAGGACGCCCAGTTAAATGTGAATGATGGATAAATAACAAATAATGTTTTGGTCTAAGTATATCCCATGCAACATTCGTTATTTGAAATTGAAATTCACATTTAACTGGGCACACAATTTTACAGGATTGTTTTTGTTTTCTAAATCTTAACTTTGCTAAATTTCTAGCAATCCTAGCTGGAGAGGTAACTCGGATTGGCATCCCCGGGGGACCCAGCCCTGGCTGGGGAGACCAAGGGAGGCCACGGTGCTGCCCCGACCAAGAACTACGGTCAGGCACTAAGGTCCGGGGGCCATTTCCGCCCTGGGAAGGCTGGACAAGAGGCCTGCTTGCTGGGGCTGGGGCTCAGAGGGGAAGTAGCTGTCCCGTAAGTGCTGTCCGGGGCCCCTGGCCCAGACCTCTCCCCCGCAACCCTCGTCCTCCGCAGGCCCCCTTCCCTCTGTGTGAGCTTTGCGCGTTGACTCCCGTGTGCTGTTGGCCCAACACGCCTCATGGTGCAAGCCACGAAGATGAATCCTGCGTGCACGGAGCAGCCTGGCTTCGCCCTCCCTCCCGTGTGGTCTGCGCTCACTGTCCTCTTTCCCCTTTCTCCCGTCTACTCCTCTATTAGGAAACGGGAGCGTTACAGCTTGAATTGTGTGCCCCCCAAACAGATATGTTGGGGTCCTGATCCCCAGGCCCCCAGAACGTGACCTTACTTGAAGACAGGGTCTTAATCAAGTGACGATGGAGTCATAGGATGGGCCCTAATCCCGCATGACTGGAGTCCTTATTTATAAAAAGGGGAAATCTGGACCCTGAGGCAGACACGCACAGGGCAGACACGTGAAGGGACAGGGAGGAGACGCCATGTGCTTGGAGTGACGCATTCACAGGCCGAGGGATGCCAAGACCTGCAGGAGGCACCAGGGCTGCAGGAGGCCAGGAAGGACCCTCCCCTGGAGCTGTCAGGGAGACGCCTCGACAGAATTCCACCTCCCGGAACTGTGGGAGAACACATTCCTGTTGCCTAAGCCACCCAGTCTGGTATTCTGCGACTGCAGCCCCGGGAAGCCAAAACTGAGTTAATTCTCCCAGTGTGGGGGAAATAAGTATCCTTTCAAACACGACCTAGCGCGAGGGGTAATTAGACCAGTGACCTGCTTTCCTGTATGAAATGGTTGCGTGGCAATCGAAATGTTGAAAAACAAAGTATATTTCAGGAGTCAAAAGATGCACTTGCTCAGGACTTTTCTTGCAAAATAAAGAATCCCTTTGTAGACCAAATGTAAAGACTTATTTTGTGGGTATTGACACTGATTCGGTTTGCTCAGAAATAAGAAACATGAATTTAAACGTCCTGTATTTAAAAAGCCAGTTGCAACCATCGTCTGGCCCACCCTGCCCCCGGGAAGCGTCGGGAGCAGGCACGAGTCCCGCAGCGCCCTCCGGACCCTCCAGTTTTCAGGCTTCCCTCGCTACTGGCAGAAGGCCGCATGTGGAGGTCTGTGGTCAAACGTCTCGATGTCAACCGCGCTGATGCCTGGTGCGGAGCACGCATGCTCTGGATGCTGGCTGGGCTGGGACTCTTCTTAGCAGCAGGACTGGCCAGCAGGAGGCCTGGGGGGGTGGGGGTGAGGGGATTGGATTCCGGAGCTGGAGAAGGCACCCCAGGCGGGCCGGCCGCCCTCCTTCCCGGCTGGAGTTCTGGGCAAGTGCTCCCCTGGGCGCTGAGTTGTTTCCTCAGCTGAGTTGGGAAACACCTGGAAAGTTGGAAATGGGGAGTGACTCGAGAGTTTGGCCCTCGCCCTGCTCTGACTCCAGGGCGGGCGGCCCAGACCTTGGGAAGGACGGACCTGTCCTGCCTGGCATGGGCTGCTGACCCCAGGAAGCCTAACGGCTGGCGATGAGGGCAGGAGGAAGCGGGTGGAAACCCTTCCTGGCTTCCCACGTCTCACGACGCATGGACATGACGCCACGGGGTTAAGCGAGAAAGGGATACGCAGGGCTTAGCCCATGAGGAAGTGACCGATCAGAGGCAGCCTATGGCGGGGGCCGTGGGCTGTCAGGGGTTGGGGGCCCCAGCTGCCATCAGGTCCCCAGGCCCAGGGCTCAGCCTCCTTCCCCTTGCAGGAGCCGCTGTTTGCCATGGGTGTGGACCCACCTGTGGGCTGCTCCTTCTTCCTGGTTTCCTGGCTGGAGAAGACCGGGTCAGTGTGTGTCAAAGTGGAGAGGAGCTGGGTCTCCGCAAAGAAACCCAAGTACAAAGTCTGATGCCCACTTCCCAGAGGCGCCTTCAGGGAGGCCATTGGCCCAAACCACCTACAGATCACAGACTGCTTGTGGTAGGCGTTCAGGATCATCTGGCCTGATGTTTGCGAAAGCGTGTCACTTGGAGAAAGTTCTGAAGGATGGATACTCTTGGATAAATGGCCTGCAGGACTTTTCAGGGCCTTGACTAAGCGCACATGCTCAGAGACTCAATATATAGAATGTGGGGTGCAGCATTCCATGGGTGTCTTTGAGTGAGAACTTTTTTAAAAAATCAGGCTTATTGAGATATAATTGACAAACAGTAAAACCCATTGTTTTCAGTGTACAGTTCTCTGAGTTTTGCCTAATGCTCACGATTGTGTAGCCAAGACACAGAACACCACCCCCGAGCCACCCACCGCCCTGGCGGCCCATCTCCCCCGCCCAGCCGCAGCCCCTGCAACCACTGGCCAGTTTTCCGTCTCTGCGGTTTTGCCTTTTCCAGCCTGTCTTCCCGATGGAGTCCCACAGTGCTCAGTCGTCCGTGTCCGGCTGCTCTTACTCAGCACAATGCGTTTGAGAGTCACCCACGTGGCAAGTACCAGCGGCTTGTTCCTTTCTGCGGAGAGTAACATCCTTTCTGCGGAGAGTAACATCCGTGGCTGGTGTGCCGTCGTCGGTGTGTCCGTACAGCGGGCAACAGACACGTGGGTCGTCTCAGTCGGGGACAATTGTGAATCAAGCTGCCATGAACATTTGCACACCAGTTGTTGGGCGAGCACTGGTTTTTACTTCTTGGGTAAATACCTAGGGTTAGGATTCCGGCTCACTTGGTGAATGTCTGCCTAACTTTGTAAGAAACTGCCAACCTGTTTGCAAAGTGGCTGTACCGTTTTGCGCTGTCATCAGTGGCGAACGTGACTCCATTCGGGCCGCGTCCCTGTCGGCGCCCGGCGTCGTGTTCATTACCTGTTGCCATTTTAGCCATGCTGTGGACGCACGTTTAGCTTGCTGCGGCTTTAATTTGCACTGCCCTGGTTGGTGACACCACTAACTAAGCACACGAATCAGGGCTAGCACCCGTTCATGCGCTTCTCTCCATCTGTCTTTTTTGGCAAATACCTTTGGGTTTGTTTGGTTTTTTTTGATGGAGTATTTCATGGGAAATGCTTTCCTGACCCAATCTCTTTATTTGAAAGATGACGAGGACAGTCGGAACCAGAGAGTGGCGAGACTCGCCCGAGGTGGCCCAGCTCGCAGCCCGGCTGGAACGAGAACTTGGCCGGCTCTGCCAGGCGGCTCCTTCTCTTGTGTAGAAAGGTGCGGAGAGGAAACGGAAGACCACAGCGACTGAGCAAGATTTATCTTCCTGGCCGGGCGCGGTGGCTCACACCCGTAACCCTGGCGCTCTGGGAGGCCGGGGTGGGAGGATCCCTTCAAGACCCCTTTCGTCTGTCCACACTCTGCCCCAGAAACCTCAGTTCTGTCACCGTGTCCTCTTCCCTTGTCACCAAAGTTCTTAAAGGTGTTTTACACCTCAGTTTCCCCGACCCGTTCCTCCCTCACCACCATCCACTCAATCCGCACCTTCTGGAAGGCCCCGGAGTGCTTTTCCTCGCATCTGGTCCTTTGCACATGCTGGAGCCTTTGAAATGGGTGTCGGGTCTGAAACCCGCCCCTCCCTAGCTTTGCACGTGTGCCTGGAGCACCCTGTGAGCTCGGTGTGGCCCCCCTGTGGGGCGGAGCGCGTTGTCCTGAGGGCAGCAGCGAGTCCCCTGTTCCACTCCGCCCAGCGGCGGCAGAGACAGACGGACCACAGAGAGCGGGACCTAGGTGGGCCCCACGCACACGCGCCTCTGGAGCCTTCATCAGGTGTCGCTGCCACTCCTCACGGAGTGGAGACTCTCCAGGGAGCTCCGCTTCCAGAGCGAGCTACGCAGCCGGCAGACGGCCACCGGCCCATGAGACAGAGTTCGACTTGCCACACACCTCGCGGCCACGTTGTCCAGCCGGGCCGCCCCTTCCCTTAGCGCTCAGCACCGCTTGTCTGTCTCCAAAATCCAGTTCCCTCTCAAAAGGCAGAGGTCAAGCAACGTGCTAGAGACAGAGAGGGACTGGGAGTGGACTTCCCAGCTTACTGCGTGACGCCGGGCCAGTCACTTGACCCTTTGAAAACTCAGCTTTTGTACCTGGAAAGTGGGACGGATGAGAGCGGTGGTGAGAATTCAAGGAAATATTAGGCTAAGGTGCAGTGGGTGGCACATAATAGAGCTCAAGGAACAGTGACGATGGTTATTAATGGAATGCAGCTTTCTGGTAGGCAGGTGGCCCCCGAGCTGCCCGCGAGAGCTGGCGTCTGTTGGAGGTCGGTGCGGGAGTCGCTGGCACACCTGCCGCTGTCTTGTTTGCTCAGGCAATTACTCACCTGCTGCCGGGCTATGCTGGGGCCAGGTGGCTCCTCCCTGGGCCTGGACATGCAGTCCTGGGCCTGTGACATTGCCAGCTTCCCTGGGACCGTGACAACAGACAGGTTGACAATGTTGGCCAGACTTAGCTGGGTCTTTTGGGGAAGTCCTTGCTGCAGCCAGGTCCTGCGAGGAGCAGGGCGGTTTGCAGGCTGCGGGTGCCCACGACAGCTTCCTAGCACGCAGCGCTTCCGCAGCCATGGCAGAGCGGGTGAGGGCAGGACTGGAGCGGGCAGACCTGGGCTGGGCAGGCGGGTCACGGGGGGCTTGTAACCCAGGTGGGACTTGGGCTCCTACAGCCTCTGCCACATCATGAGCCTCTCGACCTTGACCAAGTTACCATGTCCTTCTGTGCCTCCGTTTCCTCATCTGTACAATGGGAATCACAAACCCACATGGCTCGTCATCTCTGCTCAGCAAGGCGGCCCCGACCACCCTATTTCCACTGTGCCGCACCCAGCTCCTTCTAGCACATTCTGTGAGGCGTGTCTCAGGTTTGAGCGATCTGTCTCCCCAGCGAGGATGCAATAAGCTCATGGAGGGAGGGGCTAGAGCGGCACCGTGCAGAGGGCAGGCGCTCAGTAAGTGTTCGCAGAGTGGATTCGGCCCCCGCGGGGCTATACGAGAACAAGATGAGTTAACACGTGAAAACTCCAGGAACCGTGCCTGCGATGGGCCGCGGTGACACAAGACCCCCAGCACGTGGGGGAAGCCAGACCACAGGGCAGGTTCTCTGGGTTCCACCTCGGCCTGACGCGGCACGGCACACGGGGCAGCGGGCAGCACAGGCGAGGAGCCGGCTCGGGCGTGGTGCCAGCAGGGCTGTGGGCAGCCTAGGCGCCGAGGCAACACAGGCAGCGTCCCCCGGACCTGCCCGACGGGTCCCCACGCCTTCCTGATTGCCAAAGACAGCAGCGCAACGGGTCCTGTTACCAGGTGGGTTGGGGAATCTGAAGCCACCTGTCTCTGTCGAGTTGGCAACCGCTGACAAGTGCATCAACTGCACTCACTCTCCGAACACGGGACGCTGACCCTACAGGGGAGGTATTGTTCCCATTGCATAGATGGAGACACTGAGGCTCTCAGAGGCAAAGTGGCTCACCCAGGCTCTCACTGTCACTAAACACCCTGGCCGGGACCTGATCCCAGGATGGGACACCACCGTCTGCTGCTCAGAGGACGGGTGAACTGAAGGTGCGCTGAGGAGGAGGGCCGGGAGGACCCCGCCTGTCCCGACAGGACCGGGGATGGGGTGGGTGGTCCTTCTGGAGCCACGGCCTGTGGCTGGGGCGGGGGATGGAGGGAGGGAGGGGTGACTTCATGCTGCAAAGAGAGACTGCGTGATGGTTAATTTTAGGTGTCAACTTGACGGGGCCACGGGGTGCCCTGATTTGACATTATTTCTGGGGGTGTCTGGGAGGGTGTTTCTGGATGAGATTAGCGTTTGAATCGGGGCCTCAGTAACACAGGTGGCTCTCCCCGTGCAGGTGGGCGGCATCCAATCACCAACGGTGAGAATGGAATGAAAGGCAAGGAAGGAGGAACGCACCCCTCTGGCTCCCCGCCTGCCTGCGGGGCTGTCACGGCTCATCTCACCATCTTTGGCCCCGAGACTGGGAGTCAGGCCATCGGCTTCCCTGGCTTGCAGGCCTGTAGACTGGGGCTGAATCACACCACCAGTGGCTTTCTAGGGTCTCCCGTTTGCACATGGCGGGAGTGGGACTTCTCGGCCTGGGTAAGCACAGGGACAAATTCCTCACAATAAGTCGATCTCTCTCTCTCTGTACACACATGTACAGGTACATGTGTCTCCTATGGGCTCTGTCTCTCTGGGGACCCCTCATCCCCTCTGCCTTGATTACACACAGCTGAAAACTTGGAGGAAACGTCCCCTGACTTGTGGGAGGCCCCTGCTGTCCCCTCTAAAGACAGTTCCACTGGAGACAGAGCGCTGTGGACATTGGGCCCCAAAGATAGCGGGTTCTCCGTGACCCTTCATGCCTTGCACCTCCACACTGGGAGTTGACCAAACCTCGCAGGTGTGCTAAGCCGACTCCACACAGCCCAGCTCGTGCAGGGCGAAGGCACATTGGGCGGCTCACCTGCGCACTAGCCAGGGCTGAGGGGCCAAGGTGGCTGCAAGGAGGTGGGTGGAGAAGCAGGTAAATGACAGGTAAGTGAACTCGTGTCCCGGAACAAGTGTGTCCCGCACCAGTGCAAGGTGAGCAAGGCGCCGAAGCTGAGAATGGCCCACGGTCCGCTAGCGCAGGTTCACGGCGCAGCCCTGGTCCCGGGTCAGAAGGTATCGCTGGCCAACCCCATGCACGCAGAGCACCACCGTCATCTTCAGAGTATTTGCGCACTTGAGGATACACATACACTGTGATCTCAGAGTTTTCCCCTAGGGAAAAATGGCAAGTAAAACGGGAAAATTGCGATCTTTTTTTTCAGACGAGGAGTTATGAACACACAAGAATGTGTTTATATAAGACATTTATTTCCCTTTCTGGCGTGCGGTGGTCCATCACAGCTCACCGCAACCTGCAACTCCTGGGCTCAAGCAATCCTCAGCCTCAGCTCCCAAAGTGCTGGGACCACAGGCTGAGCCACCACACCAGGCCCATTTCCCTTTTTGAACTAAAAATGTGGTTTGTCTGCTCAAATTGAGGTACCTGTCTGACTGCCGTTAGGACGCCTGAGAGTTTATGCTGCAAGACTATGCATGTTAGTGTTTCCCGCTCTGTTGTGTGAAGTGGCCTATGAAGTGTCCTGTCGTGTTTTCACATTTGTAACAACCATGGCCGGGGAGAGTTGCGGAGTAGAGAGAGGGGCGGTGGTCTCCCCCACCAGGGCCCCCGCCCACCTGACCCCCGCCTCACCTACGAGCGCATGTCCAGTAACAGTCTGTATGCGGGATACAGCAAGCCCTTGCACACCGGCCGCTGCATGGAAAGGAAGACACTGTTTCTGGAGCCAGTGTCCACGGAGCATGAGCCACAGGCCCCGCATCCGCTCGATCCTGCGGGGGCATCGTCTCCGTCAATCTGCGACAACTCCCGAGCGGGAAGTTTCGATGTCCCCAGTCAGAGAAGAGGCAAAAGAGGACAAGAGGAAACGTGTTTAAATCAGTGAGAGGCGGTCAGAGGGAGAGCAGGGACCCCAGATTCGCTCAGAGGTCACAGCCGTGGCACAGCACGAAGGCCTGCCCTCAGCCCCGCAGCAGGTGCCATCTCCGCCGGAGTTTCAGAACAGTGGGCTCATTGTTCTGATCGGAAGGGCAGGGTGGGGCCAAGGGCCACCGCATCGCACTGTTGATGGTTGGCCTGGCCATGGCGGACCCTGCACACGGCCCTGCTCAACTAGAGGAGCGCTGGGCCCCACGGGCCCCGCCCTGGCAGAAGCCCAGCCAGTGGCCGCTGTGGCTCAGAGGACACGCACTAACTCGGAGGTGCCGGGAAGGCCCAGGTTCGACACAGGCCTGCTGCTCGGACTGCTGGCTCGACCCTGCTTCCCCGGGACCCAAGGCTGGAGGGGGTCTTGGAAGGAAGAGAGTGCCTGGGGGACGCGAGGAACAGAAACATGCGGGGGATTTCAGGGGGAGAAAGGGGAGCCCACCTCGGCCAATGTCGGTGCCCACTGCGTTAGAGCCGTTTGGGAACAGTGAGGACCCTGCTGCTTTCGGGACCCGGTCACACAACCCCAAATGCCATAATCCTGAATGTTGAAATTCTGAAAATATAATTTGGAAAAAGATAATTTTAAAATTTTAAAGAAGATACTTATTTACATTTTTAAAGGGAATTTATTTGAGAAACATAAAAACATGACAGACATAGGCCACTTACATAATAAAACAGGCAATAATAACATACATATTTTTGCAACATAGATGCACACGTGTATTAAGAACAGTCACGTGTATATCAGTGACGAGCAGATGAATCGTATTCACAGCTCAAAAAGAGAAATGTACAAACTCATGTCCCTATGTTGGTAATCGTGTGTACCCAGCTTATAATCGTGGTCGTCTGAGCTATTGTGACGAGCAAACTGTTTCGACAAGATCAATCCGAAGTGGAGGCGGGTCACTGCAATATCCGCAGTCACCCGAAGAGCCGAGGTCTGGAGAAATCGTATCTTTCACACATGTAGATGTGCGAAAAGGACATCTCTCCATTTACTGAAGAGCCTCAAAGTATTTATATACACGCACAAGGCTTGCGCACAGGGTCAACTTTGTGATAATGCACATTTGTGGAGTCAATTTGCAAAAAAATGCATGACACAGATTAGACCCATCTAAAGCTCTTTGCGCAATTTATACCTCCAGTATGGGAAATGACGGAAAGATGAAATACTAGCATAGCAAACTGTAAAAAAGTAATGCTGATAATTTAAAATAGTGAAAAAAACACAAAAGCTGTCCTGCGATTGTGATTTTGGGTTCTAGACATTAGGGGTTTTAGACTTCAGGGATTTTGATCTTTGGGGGTTTCAACGTTTGGGATTGTGTCTTTTGGGATCATGAGCCAACCCTGCTGGGATGCTGGGAACCGTGGAGGAGCGTCGATGAATTAAATTACGGTGCATCCGCAGGGGAAGATTATGCATCCATGAAAAAGTACATTTCTGGAGAGCACAGAAGTGTGGGCAAAATCGTAGAGGCAGACAGGGCTGAGAGACACAGAAGGGAAGACATTTAAACTGCGTTTCCAGGAATAAGGGAGAATTTTCCAGGCAAAGGTGGAGGTGGAACGGCTCCAGACAGAGTTCAAGGTGCGCGAGGACTGAAGGTTTGAGGGACCGGTGCTCCGGGCCGGGCTGGGGGCCTTCGGGGAGGGCAGCTGCTGAGGGGCAGCGGGGGGGAGTTGGCTACGTCCGGTGCCAAATGGGCTCACGTTTTAGACAAAAGGAAATACTGGAGGATTTTAAAGATCCCCCACCCCCATTATAAAGGTAATAAGTTCTGCCGGCACATAGTTTGGAAAGTATGGAACATAAGTGGGAAGATACGGATCTCCCCCATCTCACCCGCTTGGCCAACGTGCTTATGGCCCTTGGCTGAATGTGCTGACAACGTTCCGTTCTAGGATGCAGGTGGGTGGCCACGTATTACAAAAGAAGTTATCGTAGATTTTAATGTGTCGTACATCGGTAACCTTCATGACTCTGTCTCCCCTAGGAAAGAGTATGGACACCTCAGAATGAGGGACTGTGTTCTGTTGGATTCTGCTGCAAGCATTGGTGTGGCTCTGCTAAATTACTGCCGCACGGCGGGCGGGTGGACGGTTGGGTAGGGTGTCCTTCCGTGAAGTCATGTCTACACAATCCGGTGCCCTGCGTGAATGGGATGACCTGCTGTGTTCTGAGGTGAGCAGGTCTATGCAAACCTCCCCACAAAGGATGAGGAAGCCAGGAAGCCAAAGAAGGAGGCCAACAAACCCAGTTTCTTGGAAAGAAATGTTTAATAGAGACTTAGGAACAGAAGCCATGTCTTGGGCAGCCAAGATTCCGGACGGCCGATCACGGCACTGTTTGTTTGTCCCCAGACCTAGAGCTTATGTATCTACCACGGGGAAGAGTGTAGGGCAATTGAAGTCCACCCCTCAGGAAAGACAAGAATTTGCCTAAGGGCAGGGTTCATGGTAAGTAAGTGTTTAGGATAACAGCAAGGTTGTTTTGGCCGGAGGGCAGGATTTTCGATAAAAGTGGAAATCTTAGAGGCATTCCCGGAACTGGGGTTAATCCAAGCTGGAGCTGATTTACCCCCACCGGGTGGAAGGGCCCTCGGAGCGGGCGGCTGTGCCCCCACAGCGGGCAGCTTTGCCAGGCGTCCCAGCTCTCTGAAAGTGCTGGGAGACAATTTACAGACAGATGTCCCCACTCGGAGTTGGCATAAAGATTACTATAAGCTGAAGACATTTGAGATTCAACAGATGCATAGAAAAGCCCTCTTGGAACTTCCAATAGCTGATTAAAAACAGCAACTTCTGGGAAACGGGGCTGCCATAAACCCCCTCTCTGGGGTTGCTGGGGAAGACCACTCACACCTGTACAGACAAACATTACTGCAAAGTTTCTTAATGCTCATCTCTTCTAAAAACCCATTTTCTTTCCTAAAGAAACCTATTTGTTTACCCATAGAAGCCATTCTCCCACATTCCCCTTTAGTAGGTACTTATATTAGCATTTAACTTTAGCCATTTAACAAGCCAGCTACTTCGGCTGTTGACCCCTGTGTGTATATGAAAGAAATCCTTTTATCTTGTTTATCTGTCTTTTGTCAGCTTAATTTGCAGGCTCCAGTAACTGAACCTAAGAGGGTAGAGGAAAATGTTTTTCCTTCCCTGTACAGACAGTGGTCAGACCATACATGACAAGGGAACTCCAACTTACAACTTTTGCAGCAGTTGGCACAGAGTGGTCAGGAGCTGGCTGAAGACTGCCAGCATCAGCTTTTCTGATTTTGTTCCTGCTTCTAATTTAGGACCAACCAGAGAAAGTGAAATATGCTCCCCTAGCCAATCCCACAGGATGCCTTACTTCCAGTAAACCCACCCCAGCTTCCTTGGGACCACAGCCTCCTCAGGGCGCACCTGGAGCCTTTCATCTGCTACAAAGCTTCCCCCCCCGCCCCCCCCGCCTGCCTTTGAGTCTCTGCCAAATGCAAGTGAAGGAGGCTGAGTCCCTGCTGTTGCCAGCTCTGAACACACAGCCCCTGCTCCTTCTCATCTGGGTGGCCTTCCTTTATTTCCACATGGGGATAATAGTTCATAGTATCAGGCACTTGACAGTAACTGCCTGTCCTGCTTTGGAGCAAGGGCCTTGGCAAGGCGCCCCTCCACCCCATGTCTGACTCTCCCACATGACAAGCTGGAGGGGTTTGAGAGATGGGAATATCTTAGACAGTATTTCCATCACTGGCTGCTTGGCAGAGAAAAAATAAAGAGAAACAACAAGGAAACGCTGCGTTCGGGAGTTGAGAGCTAGCCATTTGGCAGTAAGGTACAGAGTAGCTTCCGGAAGCTTGAGTGCTGCATTTGGAGCTGGGTTCAAATCCCAGTGGCACTGATTTCTAACCTTGGCCAGGCACTTTCCTCATCCCTAAAATAGGCCTGGTGCTAGTGCCTGCGTTGTAGGATCCACTAGGGACTCGGAGGAGGACATGGGCAGACTGGCCTCGCGACTGACGAGGCTGAGCAAAGGCGGGGCGGGCGGTTCTTGCTCCCTGTCTTGGTGCACCCACCTCTTCTCTGGGTCAGGTCATGCTATGGGCTACAGCCGGGCCTGGGAAGGGCATTTCCAAAGTGGCATCCAAAAGCTAAGTGGGCGCTTACCCTGCCACATGAGCAGAAGCAAAGGACACAGCCACCCCTTTCCTGAGGGGCAGAGATAAGGGAGGACGTGGAAAGAGTCCCCAGGAAGCTCAAGACATGGAAGCAGAGCCTGGCCTCTGGCTGGACGAGCCGGGAGGGACCCGGGGCTGGAGGTCTCTGGGGATGGGAGAAGTTCCCATAGGTTTTGCTGCCTGGCCCTGGAAGGCGGAGGTTTAGGTGCCCTTGTGCCCATGGCCTCGCTGGGTGCAGAACTCTGCACCTCACCTTCTGTGACAGGAGGGGATGGTGGGTGCCCTGCCTCCCTCCAAGGAGTAGGTGAGTGTGGAGTGATGGAAAACCTGGGGTGACAATTCTCGTTGAAGATCAGGCAGGGTCCTTTGCTTCCTGGGGATGTGGGTGAGGCGGTCTCAGAGAGTAAGGGGTCAGAGGGCTTCCCGCTGCTGGGTTTTGAGGGGATCACACAGACAGAGATCCTCCCTGAGCTTCGAGCAAAACTCCCTTTTGGAGAGGCATCTGTTTAGCACCAACCAGGCACCCTCCACGTATTACCTGAATTTTAGTGTGCCATGAAGCCACTAAGGCAGGTACTGCTAACAACGCATCACAGGTGTGGGCCCCTGAGCATGAGGGGCTGTTACCTTGTCCGCATTCTCACCGTTGGCAAGGGGGGAAAGTGGTTTCAAACCTGCATTGAGAGGATGCCATGGTCTCACCATCTGCCCACATTTGCCCACGGATGAAACTGTATCTCTAGGAGGCCCCTGTAAAATCTCAAATCTGCAGAATCTGACCAGTGTATTAGTTTCCTGTGGCTGCTGTAACAAACTACCACAAACCTAATAGCCTAACACAACACACATTTAAATAATGTTGGGAAAACTGGATATCCATGCATAGAAGAATGAAATTAGACCCTTATCTCACAGCATATAGAAAATCAGCTCAAAATGAATTAAGGACTTAAACATAAGACCTAAAACTGTCAAACCACTAGAAGGAAACATAGGGGAAAAGCTCCATGACATTGGTCTGGGCAATGGTTTTTTAGATATGATGCCAAAAGCACAGAAAACAAAAGTGAGAATAGACAAATGGGATTACATCAAACTAAAATTTGCACAACAAAGGAAGCAATAAACACAGTGAAGAGACCTATGGAATGGGGGAAAATATTTGCAAACCATCATTCGATAAGAGTTTCATATCCAAAATATATAGGGAACTCAAACAACTCAATAGCAAGAAAACAAATAACCCGATTAAAAAATGGGCAAAGAACCTGAATAGACATTTCTCAAAGGGAGACACACTAATGGCCAAGGGGTATGTGAAAAGATGCCCAACATCACTAATCATCAGAGAGTGCAAATAAAACCACAATGAGATGTTACCTCATGCCTGTTAGAATGGCTATTATCAAAACGATGGAAGATAAGCATTGGAGAAGATGTGGAGAGAAGGAACCTTCACACGCTGTTGGTGGGAATGCAGATTAGCACAGCCATGGTAGAATACAGCAGGGAGGGTCTTCAGAATTTGCACGTAGAGCCATCATGTGATCCAGCAATCCCACTGCTGTGTCTGTGCCCAAAGGAAATGAAATCAGTGCGTTGAAGACATATCTGCACTCGTGTGTTCATTGCATTCACAACGGCCAAGAGATGGAATCACCCTAAGTGTCCATCAACAGATGAATGGATGAAGAACTGTAGCAGACACACAATCGAATACTATTCAGTCTTTAAAAAGAAGGAAATCCTGTCATTTGCGGCAACATGGACGAACCTAGAGGACGTAGGTTAACCGAAATAAGCCAGGCACAAAAACACAAATAACACACGATCTTATTTATGTGTAGAATCTGAAAAATTGGACTCACAGAAGCGGAGTAGGATGGTGGTTGCCGGGGCTGAGGAGGCAGGTGTGGGATTGGGGAGATGCTGGTCAAAGGATAGGAAATTTCAGTTAGACGGGAGGAGAAAGTTCAAGAGATCTATTACACATCATGGTCACTACAGTTGGTAACAATGTGTTGTCTTCTTGAAAAGGGCTAAGAGGGAAGATGTTAAATGTTCTCACCACATAAAAATGACAAGTATGCGAGGTAATGCTGATGTTAATTAGCTCAGTTTAGCCATGTATATGTTGTGGAACAAAATATCATGTTATATGCCACAAATATATGCAATTTTTATTGCCAATTAAAAAAATAATGAATTTTAAAAAATAAACTGAAAAAGAATTGGGAAAAAACACTCCTCAAATTTATTCTGCTCCGGTTCTGGAGGTCAGAAGTCCAACATGAGTCTCAGGGGGGCTAACATCAAGGTGCTGGCAGGGCTGGTTCCTTTCGGGGGATCCAGGGGTGAACCCGTTCCCTGCCTCATGAGCTTCTAGAGGCCCGTGGCTGCGTCGCTCCAATCTCTGCGTCTGCTGTCACTCCGCTCCTCTGTCTCCGCCTTATAAGGGCCGCCGTGGTCACACAGGCCCACCTGGGTAACCCCGGCTACTCTCCCATCTGGAGATCCTCAGTTTAATCACACCTGTAAAGTCCCCGTGGCCATGTAAGGAAACACACTCACTGGTTCCAGGGATTAGGACTTGGACATCTTTGCGGGGGTCATTACTCTGTCTACTACAGCCACAGAGGAAGGAGAAAGTAACAAGGCTGATTTGGGGCGTAACTAACGGGCTGGAGACTCACGGATGGAACGTGGCACAATTGCACCTGTGAGTCTCAGAAACAGCTCTCAGGACGTGGGCAGTTCGGCCCAAAGACTTTCGTGCCTGTATCGTTTGACAGACGACAGCGTCAAAGTCTGAAACAAGTTTTCTTGCTAGAACCAAATCCAAACACAAATGCATCAGCCTGGGGTGAGAGAAGGGGGTCCTTCTCTGTCTATGTTTTCCACCTGCGAAGGCAGAGGGCCAAGAGCGGATCGGAATGCGCGCAGCGTGGGCATCTCTGCCGGGTTTGGTGCTCTAGGTTTCCGCCTTCTGAACATCTGATCTGCTTCAGGTGCAGAACTGGAGGACGGGGGCTCGGCCTGTCTGTCAGTGGTCCCCCAGATACCTGCCGTCTCGGGCGCACCTCTGTCAGGGGTGCCCTGGGAGGTTTCAGGACCAGGTTCTCTCTCCAGGAAGAGTTGTCGTGGGCCACGGGAGCAGCTGTTTCGGGCTTGATAAGAAACATGCAGTTCTTTGTGGACAAAGATGAATCTGTGGTTCGCTCACCATGGGGGGCACATTCCCAATAGTGAGGATGCATTTGCATTTCGTATCCATTCACACTCTCGCTGAGGAGTGAGGGATGGCTCCTTCCAGTCTGGCTTCTGCATGTCTCAGGCCAGGAAACTGAGAGGAAACCTGAGCTCCCACCCCAGCCTTCTGTGAGGACACCAACCCCACGTCAGGTGCAGCGCCGGTAGCGGCACAGAATGCGGAGGGAGGAGAAGGGGACAGGTGATCGGTCTCGTGTGGAGTGACCTATGCGCAGGATGGTCCGGCGGCTCTCCTGCATTTACAGTACCTGCGTGTGGCAACGAGGCCAACCTGACAGTTAGAGGCTGCCCTGTTACCGTAACGCCAGAGACGGTTCATTTCAAATAGTGATAAGTGAGAGGAAAGCAGACAGTTTGGAGCTGGGACAACAGCTAGCTCCGCGGGACTGCTCTGGAATCCCTGTTATACCAGTTTCTCAAAAGAGGATGTTACTGTTTAGGCACGGAAACATGCAGCGGGGGTGACAGTGGGTGGCGGAAGTTTCACCCTAATTTAATTATTTAACGGAAGAGCTTTCGAGTTATGTTTAAGGCTCCGCCTACGTGTGTTACAGTCAAGTGGGCAATTCCAGGCGCGATCGCGACAGCTCTCTGCTGTGTCCGCCACAGAAGGGACGGTCGGCCAGTCCCAGGATCCGCCCTCAGGGCCCTGCCACCTTATCCCCACCAGGCTCTTCTGGGATCTGGTGTGGCCACACGCTTTGGATGGGCGCAGGGCTGGGGAAGGCAGAGCCAGGGAGGCCCGGGGGCCACCTGGGCGCCATGCTTACTGTGCCCAACTGGAGTTCCCATGAGCCGGGTGACCCCACAAGTCATCTTTTCCTGGCTCGCCACCCCCGCTTTTAAACTTCATCACTTAACAACATTTACAAACCAGGAGATTTTACATAAACCTCAACGTCCTGTGCTGCTGGACACTTGCCCACGAGCTTCCGTCGCTGGAGCTGACCACCGCGGGGCCCCTTCCACGTGGCTTTCCAACTCTCCAGCCCCGCGGGGCCGCCTCGCTGGCTGACTCTGCCTTCCGGGCCCTGACCGCAGCTGAGCTTTTAAGACAAGATAAAAACCTCCTGTCCTCGATTCTGAAGTCCAAAATAAACGGAAACATTTTTTCTATAGCTCATTTGCTGGCAAAATCTGACCTGGTAGGTGACTCATTTGGTGGCAGTTTTTGACCTGAACTGACTGTAAAAATACCATTTAATTATCCTGCTCAGGGGGCAGGTGTGTGCCCCGTTGCAGAATCATTAACAGACCTCTCCCTGAACATTAACAGACCCCACTGTGGGGTCGGGGACTGCTCAGGACGTGCTCCATTTTGAAACCCAAAATTCGGAACCTCTTTGCCTCTAGGTGTTGAGAGGGTGTGCAGTGCAGTAGGCAAGCTCACAGGGGAAAACCATCCAGTGCACCCCGCTCACCCATCTTCAGACATTAGCCCCAGCAAGCCTCTTAACAGCCCTTAGGTGAGTAGCTTCTCTTATCCCCATTTTGCAGATGAGGAAACTGAAATTCAGAGTTAAGAAAGTTGCCCAAGGACACGTGATCCAGGCAGAATTTCCACCAGGCCTTCTGGTTTCAGGGGCCGTGTTCTCAACCAATATGGCACGATGGCTTTTGACACCGGTCTCAAACATAACAGACACTCCTCGAGTTCGTGCTGGGGCAGCGGCTGCCTAAACCCACCCACTGAACGAGGTTTCCCGGGGGCTCCGGCCAGGCTTGGGAATCTGCCAGGCCTTAGTGGAGCCGGCATCCGATTCCTGAGGAAGCCAAGAGGCTCTGGCTACATCTCAGTGAGATGAATCCCTGAGACTCACAGCTTGTGCAGACACTGGGAGAGGGTCCTCCAACTCAAGTAAGTTGACAGGGAGCGAGCACCCTGCGTAGAGGCAGAACGGGATAATGGAGGCAGACGTGGGATTCAGCCGGCCAGGCGTGGAGCCCAAATTGGTAACTCAAGCCTGTGGCCATGTTCAATTCCAATTTCATTTTTAAAATGTATCATGTCCTCTGTGGGTGTCTCGTCTGTTCAGGCTGCTACAACAGAACACAACGGACAAGGGCTTATAAACGACAGGCATTTATTTCTTGTAGCTCTGGTGTCTGGAAGTCCAAGATCCAGGCGCCCGCAGATCCAGTGTCTGATGAGGGCTTCCTGGTTCGTAGACAGCACCTTGTCACTGAGTCCTCACAGGGTGGAAGGGGAGAACTCTGCTAATAGGGCACTAATCTCATTCACGAGGGCTCCTCCCTCAACCCCTCCTGGCCTCCCAAAGGCCGCACCTCCTAATATCAGCGCATCAGGGCTGAGGTTTCAACACAGGGACTTGAGGAGGGCATGCACACTCGGGCCCTAGCAATGAGTTTTAGGTTCTCTGAAACTTAGAATGATGTTTTCCTTCCCCCCTCCCTCCCTTCCTCCTTTCTCCATGCATCAGGCACTGCGTTAGGCACTAGGAACTTCTAACAAAGGGATCTGCTGCTTTGGAAGAGAAAAACCCCAATGTGGTCCCAAGAGTGGGTACGTGGTTTGGCCCCTGAGCTGACGTGCCAGCACGAGGACTCAGGGATCCGTGATCCACTCATGCTGACAGCATCAGCTTCGTTCTTTCCTTCCCCCTCGGACACAGTCCTGGTTGCTGGGCAGGCAAGATGTGTGGCTGCAGGGAATGTAGCTGCGTCCAGTGAGCCTTTAAAGTCCACACCACACCGCCCCCCTGCCAGCTGCTGCTCACAGAGCAGGAGGCGGAAGCCGGACGTTAACCCCAGTTCCTGCTCTGCGCTCAGAGGGCACCTGTCATAGGACTTCCCGGTGCCAGCAGGCTGATGGCCACAGCCATAGGGAGGGCACTTGTTAAGAAGATCCCCTGTCTTCAGAGGGGAGAGGCTGGACCCCATGTTGGGGCCCCCACTGCAGCTGTCCTGTCCTGAGAGCCACCCTCGAGTTTGCCTTCATCCCCATCACTGCCACCCCTCCTGGCCCCAACACCAGTGCACCCAGGACTGTGTACCTGTCTGGACTGCAGTGGTCCCAAGTCCCCCTGGAAGCCAGGTGTGTGTGGGGGTGTCCCAGGTGCAGGAGACTGGAAGATCTAGGAGCAGTTGGTGAGAGGTGGGGGGTCACCCTGGTGGCTGAGCAAAGCAGGGAGGCGGCCCAGCTGAGAGTCATGGTTTTGGGAGTGTGCTGTTTGTGGGGGTGTGCTGGTTGGGGGG
>RJWJ010006901.1:32174-60286 GCA_004363605.1 Indri indri | reverse complement strand
GGGAGAGCTGGGAGATGGCATGGCATCCCACAGAAAAAGGAGGGGTGCCAGCACTGAGACCAAGTGGCTTGCTGGTTTTATGGGGACAAAGAGATAGGAAAAAAATAGTGGTTCTTGTCAGTTGAAACAGAAGCAGCTGTGGAGTAATTAGCAGGAGGCAGCTGGGAGATGCCAGGTTGTCCGTTTTTCTTGTTTTCTCTGCTCCTGGAGACTTGGTTATCTCTCAAATGTAGTCAGGCTTATCGCAGGGATGTGATTTTGCCCCCTGAGATATGGTTTGGGGCAGGAAACTAAGCCTGGAGTTTGCCCCCCTGCTGTCCATCCTGGAGCTTCTCAGGAACACCTAGAGGCTATAAAACAAATTCTAAAAGTAGCTTCTGGCAAATGTGAAGAGAAAGATTTACATTTCCTTTTTATCTGTTGGGCTCTTTCAGACGTTGAGAAAGCTGAACCGGCAGGGTACCTGCCAGCAGAGAGCAGAGAGAGAGTTTATAGGACTGGTCTTTAGCTGTTATTAGGAAATTTCGGGATTAGATATTTTTCCTGTTATTTCAGCAAGGTCTCCCCCTTTTCCCGTCTCCGCCTCCCAAGTAGCTGGACTACAGATGCGCCCCGCAGCGCAGCCCCCTCTGCTCTTCAGACGTCACTTGTTCACTAGCTCTGGCCACCCTTTTCTGCAAATACTATCTCAGCATTAACAGGCCCCTCTGCCGCTACCCAGCAAGTCACTTAGTAAATTATCTTTCAGTGATAACTACACAGAAGGAGGACTCAGGAGCCTTAATTCAACTTACCTGCGCAAAGAAACTATTAAACATTACAACCCAGTTCTGAAAGTACTATTATAAATCATCCTGGTAAGGAAGAAAGTGAAGAGGGACATACAGAAACCAGAACATCTACAGCTCTCCAAATAGTGCCTCTTTAGAGGAACATAAGTGCAGAAATAACAAAAGATAAATGCCAAAGAGTCGTATCATCAACCCGTGAAACAAATGCCAGAGACTTAACTCCCTTAATATTCTGAGAATTGAGGAAAATGCTGCAGGCAACCAAAATCTCATTCTTAGAACCAGAAAATGAACATATAAAGCAGAGGATCACCGTTTGGAGAAGATGCATGCCCAGAAATGTAACAAATGGCAGAGAATATGGAATTCCTCAAGGTCCCTTTGGCTCCTACCTTCTTTGTTAAAGAGAATAACATTTAAACTGGAGTCAATTTTCCTCCAACAAAGAGAAGAAATTGAATCTAAAATATGGAAAAAATATATTAAGAAACTGTACGGCTAAAGTTAATTCAAGTTTCCAAGCCCCACTAAATGAAAAATTAGAGGTACCGGAAGCCTGAACACAAGAAAATGTTTTATTTTGTTTGAAATGGGTAAGAAATGAATTATTTTGCAAACCATAGGTTAGCCGGATGCTCATTCTAGAAAAATTGCTGGTAGGTTACTAAACAGGTGGGTTGGGAGTGCCCGGAAAGGAAAGAATTCATCACTGGGAAGCAGAACGGCTAAATCAAGTGGAAAAAGAGGAGCAGGAGACGGTAGGAGAGAGGAATACAAGGGAAAATGTGAAAGCCTTTGACATGGACCAAAAAGACTGCTGGAGGAAGTCGCCGATGAAAAATAGGCAGCATCTAGCACATGCTTCCAAGATACCTAATCTGCAGGGTCTTTTTGCCTTTCATGGTCTTTAAACTATAACTCTGTAAGTTATAGACAACTCGTAGCAATGCAAATTATTCTTGTCCAGAGACATGAAAACGAATTATTTTTGACGGAGTTTCAATTGATTGTCCTCCCCTACTGTTGAAGAAGCCAGTTTTACGTTTTCGAAGCAAATTCATTTCCTGATGACCTGTATGGCCTATGTAAGCATCTGCTCTTTGGATTCTCTTTCGAATCTTTTTTTTTTTTTTTTTTTTTTTTTTTTTGTAGCATCTCTTTAAAAATATATCCTTTTATGGAGCCAGTCATGGTGGCTCAGACCTGTAACCCTAGCACTTTGGGAAGCTAGAGGTGGGAGGATCACTTGAAGTCAGGAGTTTGAGACCAGCCTGAGTAAGAGCAAGACCCCAACTCTACAAAAAATAGAAAAATTAGCCAGGCATGGTGGTATGCACCTGTAGTCCCAGCTACTCATGAGGCTGAGGCAGGAGGATCACTTGAGCACGGGAGACGGAACAAGAACTTGTGTCAAAAAATGTACATATATATCCTTTTATGGGACGATGGGAGAGGCTTCCAGGCAGAGGGAATAATTATAATGTTTTTAAAATATGGTATTGAGAATGAACATGGTATGTTGGTAGCAAGAGAGGCATAGAAACAGTAGGGAGGAGAACCTCCTCTTAGGGAGGTTTCTCTAATTTTTCGAGGCAGTACTTGGAATGCTGCTTGGTGATAGAGCACAAGGCGTGAATGTCAGCGGGGGACCAAGGAAAACATTTTAAGAGGTGGCTAAAGTGATCTTCCTAAAACAAAGAAAGAAATTTGCTTTAGCTCCTGAAAGGAGAGGGAAAGAGGAGAGTTGAATATGACGTGCAATTGGAGATCATGTAAGGTGAAGAGCCAGTAATCGAATCTGGAGTTGGAGTAGCTAAAAGGCATTTCAAAAAATGGATGTTTCAGTTTCCTATATTGCATATATTAACTTTTAAAAAAAATAAAGGTTATTTAAAAAAAAAAAACGGATGCCTAATGCTCAATCTGACGTCATTCATTTGTGTAGGTGCGATGTAAACCCTTCCAAAATTAGCTTCGAGTCAGCTAATTTTACGGGCAAATTCTAGGGGATTCCATAAGTGTTTGTAGAACTTTAAAGGGAACAGAATGACATATCTGAGTTGCTGCAGAGGCAGTATGCACTAAAACACGAGCCCATAAGGGAGGCGCTCATGCAAAAGATGCACCCCACAGAGACACGGAAATCTTAGGAACTCAGATTTCCTAGGATTTGAGGTGACCTTATTTACCTCTCAATGGGTAACAGACGTACAGCTGACACACGGGTTACATAAACCAAGCATAATGAGTTTCAACCTGGTCTTGGAAATAATAGAGAGCCACTATCATTCCAGAGGGGGCTGGAGTGCCGAGACAGCCGTACCTAGAGGTTAGGAAATGACAAGGAAACAAGGGCAGGTAAGTGCCGCCTCGGGGTTGGGAGAGCAACAGAGAAGAGTTGCAAATTACAGAGCGTCTTATTTTGTATATGTAGAAAAATTACTTTCCATGGGCCATTAAAAGCAAACTCATAAAAGCTAAGACACACAGCAGTGCTGTGATTGACAAAGTAACGGGGAAAAGGCCAGACAGCTGTTTGGATCACCGACTCATTGTTTCACACTTCTAGTTTCTAACAGGGGAAGGTCTAAAATTAGCTTCTCAAGTATTTTCAGCATTTAAGAAATCATATTAGCACTGGTGCATGGGGAAAATGGGAAATGACATGCGAACAGCTTCCTAAGGAGCACTGACATTTTTTTCAGAAATGGTTCGTGGAAGGACCATCTTTCTTATTAACCACAAATATTTTTTGAGGATCAACTTATATCAGGATACTCTGACAGATCCAACTGATTGAGAGTTCACTCAGTACTGAATAGCAAAGGAGAAAAACGTCATCTTTTACTGGAGTCAGTTAGCATTGTGGTTAAGAATATGAGCTTTGGAGTCAAACAGAATCCAATTTCAGACCCAGCTCTACACCTTACTGGTTGTGTGATCCTGGGCAAGTGACTTAACCTCTCTCTGCCTCTGTTTTCATCTATAAACGAGGGTTAATAACAATAACTTTCTTAAAAGAGTAATAAGGATTAAACAATAGCAATAAATGGCTAAGCACTTAATAAGCAATAATCGCATTTTATAGCACTTAATGTTTGCCACACCGTGTAAAGCACTTTGTATATACTTTTTAATCCCTATAAGAACTCTGTGAGGCCAGGTGTGGTGGCTCACGCCTGTAATCCTAGCACTCTGGGAGGCTGACGTGGGAGGATCGCTTGAGCTCAGGAGTTCGAGGCCAGCCTGAGCAAGAGCGAGACTCCATCTCTACTAAAAATAGAAAAAATTAGCCAGGCGTGGTGGCATGTAGTTCCAGATACGGGGGAGGCTAAAGCAGAAAGATTGCTTGAGCCCAGGAGTTTGAGATATAAGCTTGCATACATTGTTAAGTTGGTCTGTTTTCCCTTCAAGTGGAAAAAAGATAATGAAAAAAAAAATGGTCCGATAGTGAGAAGAGATGAGTGTAATATCTCTTAACCTTTATTTACTTTGATACAATAGTTTCAATACCTAATTGACAATTCTGCCTTTATTCACAAGTTAATTTCCTACAGACATATTTAAGAAGATGAGTTTCATGTTTGCTGAATTTTAATGTGAACAGAACTTTTATGCTAAGAGGAGAAAAATGGTATTCAGTGATATGATGGAACTGACTTATACCAACTTATGAGAGTTGATTGTTAAATTTTCAGAAATTTTTCAAGCCACTTGTTAAATACAGCCATTATTCAAAATTAAATAAAAATTAAAATGTAATTAATCATATTAAAAATAAAGATATC
This sequence comes from Indri indri, assembly GCA_004363605.1. Classification (NCBI taxonomy): domain Eukaryota; kingdom Metazoa; phylum Chordata; class Mammalia; order Primates; family Indriidae; genus Indri; species Indri indri. The sequence goes on along the minus strand of RJWJ010006901.1, from coordinate 55,707 downwards.
AACTGCTCAAACTTATCACTTCCTAATTATTTTACTGCTTTGCTATTATCTACCTCTTGAGGTTATTAGCATCTATTTTTTCAGCTCCATATTGGTGAGGTACTGCATGTTGGTAGCTTGAAATTCGCCATGGTGGAAGTATTTACACCACAGAAACAAGCACACACTGCAAAGAAGGGCTTCCCACTCTTCCCCAGAGGGCTGGTTTTTACACATTTGCAGCACACTTCTGACGGTAGTGCCTTAGGAATGATGATAATCTCACAGAGGGCAATAATTCAGTTGCCTCATCAACTATAATATTTCTCCTCAATTCTTACAGCTACCTGGGGTTAGACATTTTGAAACATGGGAGGAACGTGATAAACCAAGGCACAGATAGCTTACCCAGCAGAAAAAGGTAGATTCTCAGACCCAGAGAATCTGGCAGGCCATTATAACCCAGCTTCTTACCCACTGCAGGAACCATGAGGCTACACAAGGTCTTGAGAAAGAGAAGCAAACGGCTTTGTTTTTAACTGGAACAGAGATCCCAGTCATTTATGTGCCAGGGACAAAACTTACTCACGCAGGATTGTTCCTTCCACGTGCCCGTACTGCTGCTGCGCTTTCCAGCACCCCCAGAAAGATCACAGAGTGTCTGTGCTTTGCCATCACAGATTCTGGATCTTTTATGATGCAGAATTGGGAGAAGAGGTAAGGAAAATTAGAACAGAAATGTGGGGTATCGGGAGGAGGAAATGAGATCTAAATTGAGACCTGAAGAAATTACTCATTCTAAGGGTCATTGCAGGGAAGGGGGGATTATGGGCTAAGTAAAGAGAAGGTGGAGAGGTGGTGTAATTTAAGAATGAGAGGAGGCATGAGCAGAGATGTGTTTGAGCAGGTTAACGGGCTGATCACATTAGACCTTGTTAGTTAGCCCTGTTAGAGGTTTACTCTCTCAAAGAGCAAAAGAGGCCATTGAAGGATTTAAAGAGAGAAGTCATAGGATTAAGAAAGATTTCAGCTGCAAAGTAGAGAATATATTGGAATGGGCTAAACCTGGAGACAGTGTAACCAGTTGGCACTGATTGTAATGAACAATATTACAGAAGTTACAGGATATTTATACCTTTGTAGGAGGTATTTATACCTTTGCAGTGGGAGTAGGTAAATTGGGCGGAAAGGCTCGTTTTATATAGGCTATTGAAAAGTCATTTGAATATCTGGGATTTTAATCGTCTCATCTTGGATGCTGGCATCACGCGGGTATCCAAGAGTCCTCCTTCCCTTATAATTACACAGGACCTATTGTGTGCAAGATACCCTGGGTAAACTCCTAGTAAAGAAATTTATATTATGAAAGATATACCCATTTTATTTTTGCAAAGTGCCTCTCTTCTAAGGAAGAAAAAGTACTGTATAATATTGTTTTATATGCCTACAAATTCCCTGTGAAGCTGGGATAAACAACAATCACAGACTATTGACTCATTAACAGGATTGAGCATTCACAGACTAATTGATAAACTATCCAGAGAGGGAGCAGTCTCTCTTTTGGGGATTTTCCATGACTTCAACATTGATAAACCAAACGCATCCTCCAGGCTACCTTGAAAGATTAAGATTTATGTTTTAGACCTCTAAGGATCCATAAATCAAGAGGACCAGTGAACAAACTTTGATTTAGCTTCTTTGTAAAAAAGTATTTATGTATTTTCAGCCTGAGAATAATCACTATGGTATCAGCATAACTTGTATATACATTTTTCTTATATATTTTAGTTTGGAAGAACTTGATCCCAATTTTCATGCATTCACATTAATCAAAATTATAGTCATACAACTGGGATAGTTCTGAGAAATGTGTTGTTAGGAGATTTCATCATGCAAACATCATAGAGTACTTAACACAAACCTAGGCAGTATAACCTCCTACACAACTAGGCCATATGGTATAGCTTATTGCTCCTAAACTACAAACCTGTACAGCATGTTATGGTATTGAATACAGTAGGCAATTGTAATACAATGGTAAGTATTTGTATATATAAACATAGAAAAGGGGTTCGTGTCCCATCTGGGGTGCCAAAATAAAAATAAAATGAAAAAAAAAACATAGAAAAGGTACAGTAAAATGGTATCATAATCTTATGGGACCACAGTCATATACATGGTCCCTTGTTGACCAAAACATTGTAATGTGGCACATGACTGTATCACATCTAAAAATGCAAATCAGTATAATCTCTTTTGTTTTTGTTAAAACTGTGTCTTTGCTGGTCCTACCTTCTTCTCTAGAAGAGCTATACCTAAATACTTCAACCTTTATGTACTCATAGATAAGTGATTCTGTCTGTTTTGAGAACATTCAAGCATCTATACAGTTTAAATATCTGTAGGATTCATAAGGAAACACAAAACAATACAATCTTTCATGTACAAACACACAGATACATACAAATAGATAGACCTTTCCAGAAAAAGAATAACTTTGGTGGAATATTTATAATTCTGTCCCCCAAAAGAGTAGAGGTTATTTGAAATCTAGAATTCATATCAGACTGTGAGGTTAAACTCTAGGTAAACTTTTTTTATGAAGGGAATTTAACATGCCAGAAAGGATATCTTTCAAATTCAAAGGCAGCCATAGCTTATGAACTTATGACAATTGGGGTGATGATCAAATGGCTGAAATTCATTGCAATGTAATTCAGGTAGTAAGCCTGGGGAGAGATGGGAGGTACATATTATAGAGAAAGTGCCCAAATGTTCGAATAACTCAAGAAGCTAAAGGAAGAGCCCCACACACATTGGATAGTAAAGGAAGAGTACCCTCAGGAAAGTAAATCTGCTACTTACCATTAATACTGCATGTAAGACCTATAACTTAAATGCTCTTATGACATTGAATGCTAAACAACTCCTTGCAGGTGAAGTGCTGCCCTCAGGTTTCAGTTCTGTAGTTCCATCCATTCATTTGTTCAGTAGAGCACCTTGAAATGCTGTGCCCCACTCTAAGGCCAGAGATATAGACACGAAAGATACTCAAGAGCTTTGGGGCTGAAATAGGAACAAGAAAAGGAAAAAAAGCATAGTGTGTTTGAGCAGGGTTCCATGAAATGCTAAGGGTTGGGATACAATATAGAAACAGTAATAAAAGCAGCTAACATTTAGCGTACACTTACATGCTGGCACTGTTCTGAACCTTTTGTATGTATTAACTCATTAAATCTGCACAACCTAAGAGGTAGGTATAACTATTACCCCCATTTTATGGAGGAGGAAACAGAAGAACTCACTTTATGTTAATTGTCTAAGGTCACACTACATTTCCCAACAAAAGTTCAGGCTGCCTCATGCACAATAAGGCCAATGTCTGGTCACCTCCAAGGAAGTCATCATCATCATCATCATCGTCATCATCATCATCATTTCCATTCAGAAATTGACATGAGCCAGGCATTGTTATAAATTATATATATATATATTCTCATTGAATCCCCTCACAATAGCTTGTTCTTTTTTTTTTTGAAGTAGACTTTCCTAATTAATAGAATCTATTTTATCAAGAAGTTTTAGATTTATAGAAAAATTATGTGGAAAGTACAGACAGTTCCCACATAACATCCTTTTCCTCAACTCGCCCATCACACAGAGTTTTCTCAATTATTAATTGTGCATTAGTGTTATACTTTTGGTACAACTGATGAACAAATATTGACATATCACCATTAACTAAAGTCCATACTTTACATTAGGGTTGACTCTTTTGAGTTGTATAGTTCTATGGGTTTTGACAAGTGTGTAGTAGCATGTGTCCACCATTACAGTATCATACAGAATAGTTTCACTGTCCCTAAAATCCCCTACACCCCACCAGTTTATCCCTCCCTTCCCGCTTCCCCTTAGCGCCAGTGATTTGGCGATGACTGATACTTTTATTTTCTTCATGGTTTTCCTTTTCCAGAATGTCATGTGGTCAAAATCATATGGTATGTCGCTTTGTCATAATGGCTTCTTTCACTTAGCAATACACATTTAAGATTCCTCCGTGTCTTTTCACGGCTTGATAACTCATTTGTTTTTATTGCTGAATGATAATCCGTTGTATGGATGTTTGTTTACCCATTCACCTATTGACATCTTGATTGTTTCCAACTCTTGGCACTTATGAATAAAACTGTTATAAACATTTGTGTGCAAGTTTTTGTGTGGACATAAATTCTCAACTCATTTGAATAAATACCAAGGGGAATGATTGCTAAATCATATGGTAACAGTATGTTTAACTTTGTAAGTATGTTTAACTTTGTAAGCCAAACTGTCTTCCAAAGTGGCTGTACCATTTTGCATTCTCACCAGCAATGAATGAGAGTTACTATTGCTCCTCATCCTTCCCAGTTTTTAGTGTTGTCATTGTTTTGGATTTTCACTATTCTAATAGGTGTGTAAGAGTATCTCATTGTTGTTTAAGTTTGCAATTCTCTAATGACGTAGGACATTGAGCATAGGAATGTAGGACATTTATATATGTGTCATCTGTCCAGATCTTTTGCCCATTTTTAATTGGGTTAACAACCCCATTTTCAGATGAGATAACTGAGACACAGAGGAGCTCAACAACTTACCTAAGATCACACAACTGAGCCCACGCATGAGAGCTCAAAGTCTACACTCCTAATCACTGTCTATATCACCTTTGAGATACAGGTTTTAGAGTTAAAAAACCATGGGACTCTACAGTTTTGTTGGTGTCTAACCTTTGGTAATTTATTTAATCTTTCTGAGCCTAAGTTTCGTCTTCTGTAATGTGAGGATAACAGGTCTCACTGTTGTCATGAGGATTAAATGAGACAGAGCAAAGAACGTGCTGAATTTGTTCTCAGCACACAGTAGCTGCCAATAGATGGCAGCTATTATTAGTCCAATGCCACATGAAAGAGAGGCCTATGGTAGCCATAAGAATTAGCTCCTGCCTGGAAACTAAAATAGACTAGTCTGGGGCTTTAAATTCTATAGAAACTCAGACATTTCTTGGTGAGGTTTTCATGACCAGATGTCAGCTGACATTTCAATTCCTTATCCCTAGTGCATATGAATGATAAAGGGGGTTCTAGCTCTTTAAAGAAGAATGGAATTTTACCGTATTCAATTTCCCTTTTCTATTCATCTTATCCTCCTGCTATCCCAGGGAAAAAAAAAAAAAAGTCGCAATTCTATTAACCTTGAAGCTAACGAAGCATGCCCGTAACCAGATGTGCCCTGCTCGCCTCCACTGAAACTGGAATGGTGGCAGAGAAGAAAAACATCCAGGCAACTGCACCTGATCTGAATGAATGATTCTTAGAGGATCCAGGGCTCCTTTGAAATCGCAGGAGTTCTGTGCTGAGAGTGTCCTTAAGACTATATTCTTGAGAGAGAGAGAGAAAGAGAGAGAGAGAGAGAGAGAGAGAGAGAGAGAGAGAGAGAGAGAGAGAGAGAGAGAGTGTGTGTGTGTGTGTGTGTGTGTGTGTGTGTGTGTGTGCGCGCGCGCGTGCGCGCGCACAGTGGTGAAAGGCTTGTGGGAAAATAGAGCATTATGGATGTAAGAATTTTATCACTAAAAGTAGAGGCAAACTGAATGAGCAGTTTCTGAAATTGCTTTCTAATAAAAGTGATCAAAAGCAAAGACTACAACTTCAAAGAGGAAAGAAATCCCTAAAGACCCCTGATCTTCAGACCACCCACTTTATTCTGATGCTGTGGCGTCTTTAGAATATCTTCCTTTCTTTAAATAATGACTCTTAACTAATTTGGGCAATCGTTTTTTTCCCCCATGAGAGTTAACGAAGTTGAATAATTTACCTAAATATTTGAGATCAAAATCTAAGTGCTCCCCCTTGGTGATGCAGGTTTCCAGAACTTACCTGTCCGTCTTCTTCTGGCAGCAGTTAGTGAGAAAGCTGCATTTAGTAAGACAATAAATTAATTAATTATGTTTAGAAGAAACAACTTTTTCACAGGCTCAAATTGGTATTAAAACTCTGCAAAGTACCCTGATTTTTATTTTTTCAATTTTATCTTTTGATTTTTATTCACTCATTCAAACTTTTTTGAGTACCACTACAGTGGTATAGCACTGATTTAGAACCTATTAATATGAAGATGAGATCCCCATATTAAAAAAATATATACATGGAAGGGTTGGGGAGCAGCTGTGATAGGAGAAAAGCAAACTAACATTTTAATGAGCAGTTACTCACTGCCACTCTCATGTATATACAGTATTCTATTTCTTATAATAATCCCATGACATAAACGATTATTGAGAACTGAAACTATTAATAATAAAATTTCTCATCCCTCTGTTAAACAGTCCTGGGATTAGACATATCTGTGTGTTAACCAATACTGAGAACAAGCAAAAATACCTAGCTACTTGCTCTGGAAGGACAAGACCATGGGTCAACTAAAATAGGTTAATTCCAAGTTTAGCCACATGCTTGCCTCACTTGGGCCTACCAATCCAAAGGGCCAATAATTTCTGCCCAATCCCAGCTAGTTCTCCACTTTAAAATTATCTAGCCCTCACCCTAAATCCTATAAATATTCTTCCCAACTTCTTACCTCTGAGATAATACTACATCTCTGTCAAGGCGATGCTCATCCTTAACCACAATAAGTCTAATATGCTTAGATTTATTTCATTAGTAGTTTGTTTTGTGTATTTTTTTTCTGGTGGTCTTTTGGAGAGATAATAGTCAATATTTTACAGATGAAGAAAATTGCCCAAACCCATACCAGCTGTTATGAACTACTTTCTTGAAGAGCCAACTGTTAAACCCAGCTGTAACTAATGCTGAAGTTCATATTCTATCCACTGATGTGTACATTTAGGCATAAGTGCTGGACTCGATAAAGGAAATACAGGCTTTTACTGTATATTCTCAGAAGTTTACAAGCAAACAACTTGAAAAGAGACAACGGCATTAAAAATGGCCATCTATAAAGACAAGGGAAATTCAATTCCTTAAATCAAGTCAAAATTTATTTACTGCCAGCTGCTCTTCACAGTGACACAGCAATAAAAGGCACAAATAAATGAGTCACAGACCATAAAAGAGTTGTCCAAATGAATCCCATAAACAGATGAAACAAATAAGAACTGAAGTCTAAGTACTGATTGATACCAATAAGTCAAGCTTAGAATTTTCCACACGATCCTAAGAAAATCACGTAAGCCTTCCTGGGTCAGTGTTCAATGTGCTCTATAGTCCTTGACTTTTGGGGCCTGAGCATTGACGATTATTGACAATACAAAACATCAAATACAATTGCAAAAGTATTTCTGTTTCAAGTGCATTGAAGATTCTTTGTTGATTTCAAAATGAAACAAAGTGAACAGACTCTGTGGGACACAGAGCAAGGCAGAGTTTGGTCAATAGTCCCAGTTTGATTAGTTCTAAAAGGAGGGAGAGAAGAGGTAAATACCCAAAGGCAGAGTCAGACAAAGGAAAACAATGAACCATTTGCCAGAAAATATAAGACACATTCTGGGTATACTGGCCAAGGGCTTCCAGCTCTGCAAGTGGAATTCTAGGGTCAGGATGAGAAAGCTGGGGTCAGGGCATGCTGGGCGTTGACACTCTGCTATTAAGGAAGGTCCAAAGGGACACAGATTAGAGGGTGGTGCAGGCGACTTCCACGGCAGAGAAAGTTTCTTTTGACTCCTGGTCGGGTGACAAACTGTCATTATGAATATTTGTAAATGCAAATTATACTGTTGATGAATGTGTTAATAACAATAATAACAACAAAAATCATAGTGAACGCTTTCATTTAGCACTTGTTCTGTATCAGGCAGTGTTCTAAGCACTTTACATATGTTGAGTTATTGAAGTTCACCCTATGAGTACCTATGAGGTAGGCACTGTTAACCTTATTTTACATATGAGGAAACTGAGGCACAGGGAGATTAAGTGACTTGTCCAGGTCTCACGGAAATGACAAAGCCAGGAGGAATCAGTCAATCAAGTAATTAACAATGCAGTCACTTGGGAGGCTCTGCCTTAGAAGGCAGAAACACATGCTATTTTCTGTTCTAATAATGTAGAAATATACTCTACTCTCAGCAGTGTACTGCAGACCTCAGCAGTGAGTATTCATGAGTATCCATACAGGATATAGGCTTGTCCCCCTTGCTGAATGGCATTTTGTGCTTATTTATCATTTGCAAGGCACACAATTTCCCACATTTTATCTGTAATTCATTTCTTATTGTATATATTTATGGGCTCCAACATGATGTTTCGACACATGTATACATTGCAGAATGATTAAAAAAATTCAAGGTAATTAACGGATCCATCACCTCACATACTTATCATTTTTTATGGTGAGATGAGATCATTTAAGATTTACTCTCTCAGCAATTTTCAATTATTATTAACTACAGTAACATGCTGTACAATAGATCTGCAGAGCTTATTCCTGCTAACTGAAACTTTGTTTCCTTCGAACACCTGCCATTTCATTAGAACAACCTGGGTTGTCCTACTTAAACTGCTCTTGGAAGTGGATTTAGGTTACTTGGCTAATACGGATTTGTTTGGTACCAATGTTATCAAAAGAAAAATAACTGGATTTCTTATTTCCTATTCATTTTCAGAATTGTAATTAGCCCATTTAAAGGATTATTTTAATCACTTCTCAGCCTTTTGGCTAAGATCAAGTGTGGTATCTGTTCTTATCAGTTTAATAAACAATTACTTTTAGCTTTCTATATTGAATAAAAATCTTTCATTTGGAACAATCTCAAGTTTAAAGAAAAGTTGTGAGTAGAGTTCAAAGAAGTTTTCTTCCTGGACCATTTGAAAATAAGTTGCCAACCTTATCTCCACCCAAATACTTTAGCATGTATTTCCTTCACACACGAACATACTCCTGCAAATCCACAAGACAATCATCAAAATCAGAAAATTAACCCTGATATTGCACTACAACTTTGTCCTCAGACCTCAATTGTCCCATTAATGTCCTTTATAGGTCCAGTTCACAATCACATAGTGCATTTAGTTGTCCTAGCTCTAGGCCTCTTTAGCCCAGAACAGATCATCAATCCTTCATTGACTTTCAATGGTCTTGACACATTTGAAAATTATAGGCCAGTTATTTTATAGAACGTATCTTAATAGGGAGTTGTCTTACATTGCATTTTCTTATGATTAAATTCAGGTTGCGCATCTTTGGCAAAAATATTACAGAAACAATGCTGTGTTCTTCTCATTGCAGGCTATCAGGTGGTACATTTTGACTGGTTCCTTTACTGATATTAGCTTTTATCATTTGATTAAGGTGATATCGGCCAGGCCGCTCCACTGTAAACTTACTCTTCTTCTCTTTGTAACTAATAAATATTTTGTGTCGAGGCACTTCGAAACAATGTATATAACCCATTCTTCCTATGATCCTATAATTCCTAGAGCCCTCTCTTGCTCTCTCGTTCAACAAGATGCTCCAAAAATTTTAGCCCAGTCATATCTCTGGAAACCCCTGGTTTTTTTAGTAGAAAATGACATTTAAAACCCTGGGTGAAAGGTATGCTCATTTGTTATTGGGGAAGTTGCTACTGCAAAGCCATCTCTCTGTCTTCCTCTCTCTCTTTCTCTCCCCTCTATCTATATTTAGTTCTGTATTTATTTATCTTTTTGAGTTAATTTATTATATTTACTGAAAGTCATGAGTTCACATAGATACAACCAATTCCAATCTAATACCACAGTGTTCATTTTCATTTTCTCCCTTCCCATTAGACAGTGAAAATCTTGACTTCCCTTTTTCTTGGTATCTTTACTTTTTTACCAATCCCCCTGTTCATAATCAGTCTCCGATTATTGCTGCCATGTTGCCTCTGCCTAGAGGGCTTCTCTCTCCTGCCAAGCTCTGAAACCTCATACCAGGCTGCCCCCACACCTGGTGCCCTTTCCACCCCGCTTGAGCTCTGGCACTCCCAGCGGGGGTGGCCCTCTGATGAATGCCCTCCCAACCCAGTCAGGCTCTGACCCCCACGCATGGATGGCCTCTGCCTCCCGCTTGAGCTCTGACTCACCACATTGGGTTGACTCTTGCAAGGATGCTCCTCACAAAGCGCTTGGGATCTTGTTCCCCCTCCAAGCCATCCTCCCTGCGATGTGAGGCCCACCTGGCTCTGTTTTACCGCCTGACTTTACCACTGAAATTTCAGAAAGGGGAAGGGAAAGAGAAGGGCAAAGGAAGCCAATTGATACATTTTCAAATACCATTAAAAAACATGGAAATTGTTCAGAAGAAAAAGAAATCACCAGAAATTTCCATTTCAAGCTGCTAGAAAAAGATTTTCAGTAAATCAAAGCACTGTTTGTTTTTAAAAATAAAAACAGTTCTAACCATGAACAAAATGTTTATTTCCCATGAAGACCCTATATCAATCAATAAACAAAAATGCATTAATCGCACACTACTTTGTGGAACTTCCCCTAACATTTACATGGCCCAGAGCAAGACTACAAACGGAGACCCACCAATAAAGAAAATACTTAAAAGTTATAAATAACGTTAGTAAACTTTCAGATAGAATATATTCTAACCTCTTGCCTTGACAAATTACCTTTTATAAAAATAACATTTAAAAACATGTAAAACTATGTTTTTTATATGATCACAAGTCAGCTAAATATCAAAAACAATTGAATTTAATTATAATTTCACATGGCTGGGTGTTCTGTTGATGAACCAGTGACAATTGGATGAGTAACGAAAGAGGGGCATACATAATTCATTAATTACACTTATTTCATAAGATTTACTTCTCTTGCTTTCATTTTACCAAAATCGTTTATGTGGTCATAATTAAGATTTTCACATAATTTGCTTCTACTATAAGTAATTCCAAATTAGATAATTTTTCGTGAGCCACAAAAGTCCCTATGTACATTTTTTTTTCTATTTTTATTAATTTCAATTTGGAGAAATTTCACTGAGACAACAGTAATTGAAATGAAATCCCTAAAGCAATAGTTAGATTCAGAAACAAATCATGGATTTTTATGCATCATGTCCATGCATTGTAACAAAACTGCATATGATAAATCATTACAATTGCTAAAATACTACAAGATATTTTCATTTCACCATACAAATCATTATCATATAGTAATTTTTGCCATCTTTTAAATCTATGTTTATATCCAAGATTTTATGTGAAGAATCAGGATCATGCTTCACACGTTATGTCTAGACCTACACATAGATAAGTTTAAGAGTAATATGAATCATTTAATATTGCAAAATGTTCCTCGGATGCCATGTGCAATTGTTGAGAGTAAGCAAGAATATGGACGCTGGACAGTATGGAGATATAATTCATTATGCAAAAATGTATTGTATTGATATTATCTGGGAGGAAAGAATTGACAAGTTAGTTAATTTGTTTTTTTCCTCTTACCTAAGCACTTACGTTGCTCAAATCCTTCCCTCGGAAATAATGTTTGTTTCTGAACCTTCACAACACTCAGACACAGTCACCTTTTATTTTGAGAATGTCGGGCAAGAGATGAAGAGGTGAAGGCTGTGAATCCTGAGAGTGGCTGTTTAGGATTACGGATCATGTTGTGCCACCGCTGAGACCATACCACAAGTGACACCCTGTCCATGGGTCCCTTAATAAATTTATATTTTCGTGTTTGTGATAAATGGAGCCCTCTGAGTCATAAGGCATAAGGCCCAAGGCAAAGACCCCTTTGGTGGGGCTTAAGGACAGTAACGCTGTACTGCTTCCACCACATTAAGTGCTGTAAGAGACAAAAGATGAAGTGATGGCCGGGCGCGGTGGCTCACGCCTGTAATCCTAGCACTCTGGGAGGCCGAGGTGGGAGGATCACTCGAGGTCAGGAGTTCAAGACCAGCCTGAGCAAGAGCAAGACCCCGTCTCTATAAATAGAAAGAAATTAGCCAAACAACTAAACATAGAAAAAATTAGCCAGGCACGGTGGCATATGCCTGTAGTCCCAGCTACCCGGGAGGCTGAGGCAGGAGGATTGCTCGAGCCCGGAAGTTCGAGGTTACTGTGAGCTAGGCTGATGCCAGGGCACTCTAGCCTGGGCAACAGAGTGAGACTCTCTCTCAAAAAAAAAAAAAAAAAAAAAAAAGGTGAAGTGATAAGACACAGCATGTTTCTTCATGCGACTTTGAACTCTAAATAGGGAGGAGGGAGAGTGCTGGAATCCATAAGGGAAACAAACACAATGAGACAGAAAGTGGCCCACATGTCCAGAGACAGGAGACCCCCAATTCCTACCCATGATACCCCCACGAGTCCCAGACTGCCCTAAGGGGCAGGGACAGTTACAACAGCCTTGGAGCCCCGCAAAGCACCTGGCGTAAAATCAATGCACAATAAATGCTGAGGATGAGAGAAAGGAGAATGCAGCCCCTCAGTTGATGAACTCAAACTTCCGATGCCTTCACGTACGTTCTGGCCCCATTCGCCCTCCACTTCTCTCTCTCCCCTGCCTGCCCACGGGTTTGTCCCTCTCAGCCCTCCTGGTCCTTCACAGGCACACTCTGAGAAGTTAACCTTATCCACTCTCTCAGGTTCAAGACATCGATGCATATTTGATATTTTTCCTCCCATTTGAATTTCTTTTAGTGAGTATTAATGTTTCCCATGGAAATTTTGTACATACTCATATACACATTGAACTGACATTAGGGATTTTTTTTTCCTGTGCATCCTATGTGATATCATTCCATTTAATAAGTTTTCGACAAGAAGTGGGTCACAGTCATCTCTTTCCCAACAGAGCAACATTTTTTAGGTGATTTTCTGGACGCATTGAAAACAGGAAGTCAATCATGCTCAGTAATGAAGAGAAAGGAAAACGTGTGAAATGAACCCAAATTGTTATTCATCTGTTTTAGAACAGAGAGAGGTACTGTATATGCACGAACATTCCCAGGCATGCTCTAATTCACCCTCTTAAATGCCTGATATTTTATGCTATCTCGGTTTAGCTCTGCTAGCTTTAATTATGATCAGATGCTGAGAGTCAAGATATAATCCAGACAGCTGTCAAGGACCCACAAAGTTCACGGTACCATATGCGGTCCTCGGAACACAGCGTACAGAAGAGCCAGTCCTCTTCTCATGAAGGTCATAATCTAAGAGGAAAGGAAGTAGGAACATACAATTACAGTAACTACAAAATGAATAGGTCAAAGACTGCATTCACAAATTAGAGAACGGATTGAATAAATTCAAGTCCTACCTAAACACTGGTTTGCACAAAAGCACACAGAAAAGGAAAGAAAGAAGCCAACTGAGATCATAATACATTCAATTTAACTTTGTAATTGAGGTAAAATTTACTCAGAGTGAAATGCACGGATCTTTAAGTACACAATCCAATGTGTTTTAACAAACATACGTACACTTAACAATGTATCAATCATGACACAGAATATTTCCATCACCCCAGAAAGTTCATTAACATCTGTAGGATCTATATAGTGATATCCCTCTTTCATTCCTGGCTTTAGTAATCTGTGTTTTCTCTCCATTTTTCTTGGTCAGTCAACTTTATTATTCCTTTCAAAGCACCAACTTTTAGCTGTTATTCTCCATTGTTTGCACATTTTCTATTTTATTGATGTCTGCTCGTTATTATTTTCTTTCTTGTCCTTTTTTGGCTTTAATTCACTCCTCTTTTTCTAGCTTCTTAAGTTAGAAAGTGAGACAATTGATTTGAGACCTTTCCTGTTTTCTAACATAAGCATTTTAAACAAATAAATTACCGTCTAAACATTTTCCCATAACATTTGATGTGTTATTTTTTAGTATCACTCAGTTTGAAATATTTTCTAATTTCCTTTGTGATTTTTTTCTTTGACACATGGGTTATACAGAAGTGTGTTGTTTAATTATCTGTGAATGTTTTTAGGTATTTTATTTGTAATTGATTTCTAATTTAACTCTACTGTGTTGTGAGAATATACTTTGTAATATTTCAACCTTTTGAAATTTACTGAGAATTATTTTATGACCTAGCATATAGTGTAACTTGTCAGCCATTCCATACTCAGTTCAAAAGAATACGTATTCTGTAGTTGTTGGATAAAATATTCTGTAAATTTTAATCCAGGTCAAATTGGTTGACCTATCCTTTATGCCCTTACTACTTTTTGTCTACCAGTTTTATCCACTGGTAATAGCAATTATGGAGAGAGAGGTGTTAAAAATTGTGGATTTGTGTATTTCTCCTGCTCTGTCAATTTTACCTCATGTATTTTGAAGTCTTATTACTAGCTTTATAGACATTTAGGTTTTAATCTCTTCCTGCTGAATTAATCCTTTCATTATAATAAAATGTCCCTCTTTATATCTGGTGATAGTCCTTGTCTTAAAGTCTACTTTGTTTGATTTTAGTGTAATCACACCTGCTTTCTTATGCTTACTGCTTACCTGTTATATCTTTCCCCATCCTTTTGCTTTGAACTTACCTGTGTGTTTATGTTTTAAGTGCATTCTCTTGGGTCTTTTTCAAATCCAATCTGACAATCTTTGCCTTTTAATTGAAGTATTTAATCCATTTACAGTGAATGCGATTATTGAGATTGAGTTTATCGTCTTGCTTTTATGATAATTTTCTATACATCCCATTTGTTATTTCCTCTCCTCAATCTTTTTCTTTTTCTTTTGGCTTAATCAAATATTTTTAACATTACATTTCAATTCTTCTATTGGTTTTTTAAGATACACATCTTTGAATTATTTTCAGTGGTTGTTCTGGGGATTATAATATGAACCTTGAACTTACTACAGTCTAACCAGGGTGAATATTGCACAAATGAAATGTAAGACAGTACAATTTCATTCCTATCCCTTCATATTTTGTGCCATTTTTGTGATATATTTTATTGCTATATATGTTATAAATCTCACTATGTAATGTTACTATTTTTGCTTTAAATAATATTTTTAAGAAATTAATAAGTCTAATGTGTATAATTGAAATTCCAGAAAGACAGAAGAGAGTTAATGGAGTAAAAAATACATTTGAAGAAACAATTGACAAGAACTTCACAAATTTTGTGAAAAATATATACAGGTTGAGCATTCCAAATCCAAAAATCTAAAATCCAAAATGCTCTAAAATCCAAATCATTTTGAGTGCTGATATGATGCTCAAATGAAATGCTCACTAGAGCATTTTGGATTTCAGATTTTTGGATTTAGGATGCTCGATTGATAAGTATAATGCAAATATTCAAAAATCCAAAACACTCTTGTCCCAAGCATTTCTGATAAGGATACTCAACCTGTACTTAGATATGTCTTTAACTAACCTTAGGATTCACTAAACATACACATATACACACACCAAGTACATAAGAATCAAACAGATAAAAAGGAAAAATAAATAAAATTCTTAAGGCAGCCTGAGAAAAAGAGACATATTACATACAGGGGAATAATGGTAAGAAAGACAGCTAATTTCTCATTAGAAACAATGGAGGCCAGAAAACATTGAACACCTCTTAAAATACTGAAAAGAAATAAGAAAATGCTACTAGCACAGAATTATAAATGCATCAAAAACGTGTTTAAAAAATGAGTGAAAGTCTGGTTTCCCATATTTATGATGTGAAGTATTCAAGCAAATCATTCCACAGAGAACAATTAGGAAATCTGAACAAAATATTTTTTTTGAAAGATAACTACTTAAAGGCATTCAAAAGTGACCAGAAGCAGGCAGAAACCAGAGGCAAGTTTACACTTGAAAATCCATATCTGAAATGGTAAGAGTTGCAAATTTTTGATGGTTTTGCCTTAGGATGTGCCCCCAATCTTCTACCTCTAGAAGCAAAATTCTAAAGCTTTGCCCACCCAGTGTGACAGAGAACATAGTTCTGTCACACTTTTAAGTCTGGTTCTCACAAAACCAGCTGATTAACTTGCACTCATTCTATCTTTATTTCTGTTATGTTCTATGAGCACCATCACTTACTTTTAGGGTTGCTCTATACATCCTGTGACTACTACTCCTTTGAACCTATCCATATAAGTCAGTTCAGGCTGCCATAACAAAATACCATAGACTGGGTGGCTTAAATAACAGATGCTTATTTCTCACAGTTCTGAAAGCTGGGAAGTCCAAGATCGATGTGCTGGCAGATGTACTTCCTGGTGAGATCCCTCTTCCTGATGGCACGATGCTTGCCTTCTTGCTATGTCCTCACATGGTGGAGAGGGAGGCAGGGAAGGAGGGAGGGAGGGGGAGAGAGAGAGAGAGAGAAAGAGAGAGAGAGAGAGAACTCTCTCTCCTTCTTCTTAAAAGGACACTAATCCCACCATGAGAGCACCATCCTCATGATCTAATCTAAACGTAATTAACTCCCAAAGGCCCCACCTCCAAATACCATCACATTGAAGAGCAAAAGAATGTCCAGTGTTGGTGGTTAAGGCTGCAACACAAGCATGATGGGGAAGACACACAAACATTCAGACCATAACACTATCATTGGTCCTCTTAACACAATGAAAACAACCTGAATTGTTCTGTAACTTTCGATGGAGTTTTGGTTAAGCCCTTAGCATTAAAATAAAATTTTTAAAAAATCCTTAGACTTCTCCAAAGGTAAAACAAACTCCATTTGTTTGTTTGAGAAATAAGACGCATTTAAGGGCTTGAGTTTAGAAAGAGTGATGGAGGAAATGATGTCATTTAACCCGGTGCTTTTAAACCGTTGTCAACATTCCAGAATGGTTTTTCATTTTAACCTTTCCTTCCCTTCTTTTATCTCTTCCTGAGTCACTGTCTTGGGGCTCAAATAAGAATACGATTTAACATATTGTTAAAGAATCATAAGAGGAGAGAAACAAAACATTCTGCTTCCTGCCACCCTTTTTGAACCCTCAGGTGATAGCTGTGTTATCCTCTTTCTAACCCATAAGCATCATCGTGATCACTTCCCAGTCTGTTCTCCCTTTAATTAGAAGGAAAGACTCTTCTCTTAGCAAGGACCGAATGCTAGTACAAAATAGATTTATTTAACTGGACTCATCCTCTTATTTCCCAGACTGATTTAATTGTGGTAGCCCAAGCTGACACTAGAACAAAATTGAAACAATCCAAATCTGAAAATAAATTGCAGCCGTTTCCTGAACTTAAGTACTGCATTTTAGCTGCACTTCGAATAAACGTAAAGGGTTTTAAAAGTGCTTTGCCAGTTCAGATTGGAAGTGAATGTGCAGCTGTTTTTATAAAACTACTGAGTAGATTTGGATACAAAAATATTTGGGTGTTTACCTAGAGTGAAGGTATATTCATTTGGTTGAGTTTCTTCTCCTTAATAATTGAAGGCAGTGTTTTTACCTTGGTTATTACACAGAATATCTCTAGAAGGATGGGAAGAGTTTTGGTTTTGTTCTTTAAAGAAATTACCACCTTTAACATAGTGACAAATGGCATGCTATGAGGGAAGAATAATGGATGGAAAAATTGAGGGAGAGAAAGGGCCATTTTGGAACTCCTGCAGTCTGGCCACTCTAGGATGGCATTCCCCCAGACCAGAGGCAGCATATTTGAACAGAATCAGACTTTGGTCTGAGTTTGGTGATGTTTGTTTTCATTTTTAATTCTAATCACATTTTTATTTGTTCTGCACTTTCTTCTTGCCTCCTCCTAATTATTGACAAGAGGGACAAATTGGCCAATCATGTGGCTAAAATTGGGATACCTTGTATCTGACAGGACTTTGTGTTTATCTTTTACAGCCTCCAAAAAAGAAACACCCTCCAAGATCAGGCAAGTGAGATATTTAGGATGCAACGAATGGTGATGGAATTTTCCAACCCTCAAAATGGGCAAGAGGACAAGAAACATGTATTCTTGTACTTTTAGTTGAGGTCCATTTATTTTTCTCGGCACATCCTACCCATGTGAAATATGAGGGGAAAAATACTTTACCTTGGATCTCTGTAAATTTCAAACTTCTTTGGCTATAATACCAAGAAATTTTGAAAACTGGTCCAGATTGTGAACTATCAATCTGATTTTGCTCTCTGTGTTGAGACGAGTCTGACAAGCTTGTCAGAGGACTTATAGCCTGCTTGATTTGTCTCCCCTTTCTCTCTACAGAGTTCCCTGCCTGCATATCCAAGGGTTTGAAACTTTTCCATCTCTCCTCACCCCACCAAATTTGGGACATTAGTTTTTTTCCCCTGTCTCCTTAGCCAGGGTATGGAGAATAGCCTTATCATCTCTTCCTCTTATCCCAAGGGGTTTGCTCCTGCGCTTACCTGGAAGATAAAGCAGGCTCGAAGCCTGGCTATTAAGTATAAGGTATAAAAGGAACCGAATAATTTTTTAAAAATTAAACTAGGGAGATTATTCCATACCTGTATCTAGGGCATGTACTTCCAGAATCATTGAGCCAATATCTGGATATCTAAGGGAAAATTGCATTTTTAGGTTAGGGAATAGTGCTTCTTGCTATATGGAGGTTTTTCAACACTGTTAGAAAATCTTCTGCATGGATGTCAGAATTTCTATGAACTGTTAAATTTCACTTACAAAGTAAGTTCTCCCTAACAACTATATACGTAGGTTACCCCTAGAATCACATGTTTCATGGCTGCTGACAAAATCTGAGTCTACACAGCTAAGCAACATGGAGGACATGACAATCATTTGTGTTTATCATGATGATCTGGGGACAATATAAACAGCTAGTATGAATCCTTCAGGACAGCTAAAAGGCCCATAATAATCACAAATTTAATACTTTTCATTTTGTGAGAAATCATCTGTTTATCTGTGGAGAAGAGGGGAAGCTGGAAAAAGTCTACAAAACTGTCTTTATCCAGTGGTTTCCAAGCCTGAGTAACCATAAAAATTATCTGTGAGTTTGTGAAAATGCTGATTTCTTCTTTTTTTTTTTTTGAAAATGCTGATTTCTAAGCTCTACCTCACTTACTTAGGTCAGCAGTAGGGCTTTGATATTTATGTCATTTTAAAAGCTCCCTGACTGATCAATGATCAACTAGGTTTTTGGAATCCACTGTTTTCATTATTTTCTTATATAGAATAAAATAATTATTAAATGAAATTAGCATGATAATATGCCAGGTTATAACTGAGTTCTACATAACTCAGTGATTTTGCATAATGATCAAAATGATGCTGGCAAAGTCAGAAACTGTTACTTAAGTTATTTGTGGATTCATGGCTGCGTACAAAGCTAGCCTGACTCCGGAGGGCTTTCTCTGCTTAGACTTCCCTTCCCTCTCCCCATCATCCCGTTTATCTGAAAAATTACTTTTTGTTCTCCAATAAAATATCATTATGTCATTTATTAGTTCATACAAACAGTGTATGCATGGCAAAAAAAAAAATTAAACAACACTTAAAGTGAAAGGAACAAAATGTATAAATGACTTCAAACTCTGCCATGTTCAGATAACTCTCATTCATTTGGGGGCTATCCTTTCATAAAACTCTTTATGAGTGCATAGAAATGCGTGCTTCTAAATATATATTCATATAACTGTTGTAGATTAGATTATTACTCAGAAATATTAACTTCCTCCCCTACCCCCAGATCCATGTACTCATGGAAGAGTGTACTTTCCCACCCATTGACTTGGTCACTTGGCTTTGGCCAATGAATGAGGAGGAAGGACAATGTGCCAGTTTCAAGCCCAGGCCATAGATGTCTCTCATGTTTCATCTTGACCTCTTCAGCTTCGGCCATTCCATGAGAACAGCCTGCCAAGAGAGCCTGCTGATCCCAGGAAGAGGAGGAAAACCACATCTAGCAAAGCCTTCCCTGCCAGCTCAGCCAAGCCCAGATGTGGAAGCAAAATGAATGTGTATTGCTCTATGGCACTGAGAGTTTGTTACATAATAGCTAACCAATGGAAAAAACTTTTTAAAAATAATAAATTGCATTATATTACCCATGCATACATGGTTATGCTACAAGAACACCATATTTTTGCAAGTTTTTGTTGTTGATTTTTGTTTATTTGCTAACTACATCTTTCCCACTCTCCTTACCATACACTCCCCTTCAGTGCCCATGTAGCCAGTGTTACCAACCTAGATTGTGTCCTTCTATACCTTTCTCCATATTCACATAATGATGTACAAATATGCAAATATATGCATGAAGGAGGGTCATCATTGTTTGTTTTAAAAAAATGGAATAATATTAGAACTATGATATGTCACAAAGGAGAAATGCAGTCAGATACACATACAAATATGTGTACATATGCATGTATCTATGTCTGATACATATACATGCATGTATATTTACACATATGTAAATACACATACATACATATGACAGAGGGATGTAAATCTCTCTGAGGGTCAGAAAAGGCTTTCCTGAGGATGGTGTTATGGGCTGAATTGTGTCACCCCCAAAATATAGTTGAAATTTTAACCCCCATTAGCTCTAAATGTAACTGTGTTTGGAGACAAGGTCTTTAAAGAAGTAATTAACCTAAAATGAGGTCATTAAGGTGGACCCTAATCCCACGACTGGTGTCCTTAGAAAAAGAGAAAATTCGAACACAGGAGAGAGACAGAGAGAACATGTGAAGACACAGGGAGAAGACAGCCAACTACAAGCCAAAGAGAGAGACCTTAGAAGAAACCAACCTTTTGACATCTTGATTTCAGACTCCCAGCTTCTAGAACTATGAGAAAATCAATTTCTGTTGTTTAAGCCACCTAGTCTACGTTACTTTGTCACAACAGCCCTAACAAACTAATAGAGATGGATAGGCATTTTCCATTACAGGAAGCTAGGGAAAGGGTACTTACACATTGCTGGTGGAAATGAGAATTTTAACAGCCTTTTTGCAGAGCAATTTGGCGATAGCTATTAAAAATTTGTTTCCAGTTCTTTTGCCACTACGATGCAATTAAAAAAGCACTTATCCATTTATCCTCACTTACTGAATGGGCTTTTATTTCTGTGGACAGATTCCCAAGAGAGGAATTGCTGGCATGAGATCATTTTTAAAAAATGCTTTTCTTGTGAGTTCCCCAGAGTCATATTGTTCCTCTGATTACACTATAAAATTGCTGATCTTGGAATATTTCATTTCCTAAAACTCAAACAGTGTATTAAGTATCAAAATAAGTTAGGAAAATCACTCTCAATGAAATAAAAGGTAGTAAAATTCTATGACTATGCAGATTGTATTAGTTTTTATTGCTGCATAAAAAAATCCACAGAAATTTAGGAGCTTAAAACAATGCACATTTATTATTTCACAATTTCTGTGGGTCTGGAGTTTAGGAAGGGCTTAGCTGGGTCCTCTACAAAGCTGCAATCAAGGTGTCAGCTGAGCTGTGTTCTCGTCTGGAGGCTCAACTGAGGAAAAATCTGCTTCCAACTTCATTCAGGTGGTTGGCAGAATTCATTTCTTTGGGGTTGTAAGAGGCTCCAGCTTCTTGCTGGCTGGAGGCAAGAGGTGACCTGTAATTCCTTGTCAGGTAGGTCAAAGATGTGGAAACAACCCAAGTGCCCATCAATCCATAAGTAGATTGATCAAATGTGATATATGTATACCATGGAGTTCTACTCAGCCACAAAAAACAATGGTGATCTAGCACCTCTTGTATTACCCTGGACAGAGCTGGAGCCTATTCTACTAAGTGAAGTATCACAAGAATGGAAAAACAAGCACCACATGTACTCACCATCAAATTGGTATTAACTGATCAACACTTATGTGCACATATAGTAATAGCATTCATCAGGTGTCAGGAAGGTTGGAGGGGGGAGGAGGGGATGGGTATATACACACCTAATGGGTGCGGTGCGTACCATCTGGGGGATGGACACACTTGAAGCTCTGACTTGGGTGGGGCAAAGGCAATTTATGTAACCTAAATATTTGTAGCCCTGTAATATGCTGAAATTAAAAAAATTTTTTAAAAGAATGGGAAAACAAACACCACATGTACTCATGATTAAATTGGTACTAATCGATCAACACTAACATGCACATATGGGAAGTAACAGTCATAGGGTGTCGGGCAGGTGGGGAAAGGAGAGGAAAGGAGGGGATGAGTAAATTCATACCTAACGGATGCAGTGCACGCTGTCCCGGGGATGGTCATGCTTGTAGCTCTGACTCAGGCAGTGCAAAGGCAATGTCTATAACCAAAGCATTTGTACCCCTGTAATATGCTGAAATTTAAAATAAATAAATAAAATAAAACAATGCTTGTTAAGTTTTATCTAGCATTCCTAGGTGGTTTTGTTTTGGCTTTTGCAAGCGTGAAATGAAGTTTATTGAGGAAGGACAAGATAGGTTTACAGAGTAAGAGCAAGATACGTTCGCCACAGAATGAGGAATAGACCCCTTTGTCATAACAAAAGGGCCCCTAGGTGTTTTTAGCTAAAAGGTTTTCAGGTCTACTGTATTTTTGGTACCAGAAATCTTGAAGTCCTCTTTTATCATAAGATTACTTGGAAGGGGAAATAAAATGAAAACAAGTGATATGTACCAATTCATTCCCTAAATTCTATCCCCGGTTGGTGGGTAGCCTTAAACAATAGAAGAAAAGGAAGTTTAGAGGAAAATGAGGTCCTGGACATCCAGATCTGTTGGTGACTACCAAGTATTTAGATCTTAAATTATCTTTTTTTCCTCCTGTTTCTCATTCAACACATATTTTTTAATACCATTGGGCCAGGCACCGTGCCATAAATTAGAAATGTGGAAAAGAACAAACTATGTCTAGTCCCTGCCATCAAGAAGCAGCCTAGTCCAGTAAATGAACATTTAAAAATTACTCAAATAATTATTCGATAACCATATGACGAGTGTTAGGTACGAATTTCCATGAAAGCTAGGCTACAGAGCCAGACAGCTGAGTTCCCAAGCCTCAGCCATCAGGTCCACTCAATTGTCTTGGAAAACCAAAAAGAAAACTCAGTGCGTAGCAAAATATCTCATTCCCCCATGCTATCATGTCTTCTGCATTGAGCTGAGTTTACTCATAGAAATTTCTATGTTTGGAAATCAGTAACTATACACCACTCTGTTCCTATCTGAACAGGAGAGCCTTATGCTACAACATATGGCCCTCGCCCGGAATACAGGAGTTATGGGTCCACTGCTATGAGTGTTGGCCATCTTCTACATACTTTTAGCGTGCCAGAAATCCCTGGTACTTCTCATGGAAGAAATAAGGTGGTACATGTGCATCAATTAGAATCCAGTTCAAAAGAGAGAAACTAACAAATTATTTCAGAGAGAATTTAACATAAAGAATTGTTTAGGAGGCTGAGGCGGGTGGATCATTTGAGCTCAGGAGTTCAAGACCAGTCTTAGCAAGAGCGAGACCCCCGCCTCTACTGAAAATAGAAAGTAATTAGCTGGACAACTAAAAATAGATAGAAAAAATTAGCTGGGCATGGTGGTGCATGCCTGTAGTCCCAGCTACTCGGGAGGCTGAGGCAGGAAGATTGCTTGAGCCCAGGAGTTTGAGGTTGCTGTGAGCTA
>RJWJ010006901.1:13620-32074 GCA_004363605.1 Indri indri | reverse complement strand
TAGGCCTGTTCTTATTGATATCATAGTCTTTTTTTTTTTAAAAGGACTGTCTTAAATATGCCATAATGCTTTGCCCTTCCCCCCATTTCCCCCAACAACATTGTCTGGACTATCTCCTCTGGTGCTTAGACTCCGGGAACCTCAACTCTGGGACATCTGTGAGCCTGATAAAAAGCCTAAGGTAAATGCAGGAAGAGCCTGAAGCTAGTTTAAAATAGATGTCATACAAGTCATGCACTTTATCTCCATCTAGACACAGAACATTTCAATTAATATTACACTTAATACTTACTTATCTGGTTTCCCTTGGCAACCATGCAGGATTGGCTGAACAAAGAGGAAGAGAAAAAAAGTCACATCATTCTGGCAGCTTCAAAAAGTTACCATGGAGAAGAGAGGCACCAACCAGAAAGAAGATAGGATCACCACCAAAACCAGAAAAATTGCATGCAGTGTGGAAGAACTCAGCCCTACAAACCACACAATTTCACAGGCATCAGTGAGGGAGAAGACAGCACAACTCTGAATCAAGATAGGACGGCAGCCTGGCAGTAGGCAGGAAAAAGAGGAGTTAAGAGTTAAGTTCTACCTGCTTCATCTCCTTGAGGCATGACGTTTCTGTCACAGACCAGAACAACCACGTGTCTGTTTGTTTACCACCACATGCTCAGTGCCTGGAACAAGACGACATTCAATCGATGAATGGATCACGGATAACCACATTGATGCCAAATCACAAAAAGTGTTCAGAATTATGTCCAATATATTGTAGTGGCAAATGCAATTTGAAAAGTCTCTGTTGTGAAAAGAACCACCTGGGGGATATGCTATCAAAGGTGGGACCAGAGAGAGTTATTTACTTAAGAACAAAAGTGCCCTGATGTAGGCTACTACCCTGATTCCCCGTGGAGAAAAGGAAAGGGTTGTCAACAAAATCTCACTTATAATACAGACTATGGACCAGGATGAGAACTGTTTTTAAGCAGGTTTTAATTTCCCCCCAAAACTGAGTTTACAATGAAGAGAACCCGGGCAGAGTAACAGTTGGCAGTTTAGGTTTTTAGATTTTCTCCACAGTGTATAAAACTAGCAAACAAGATAACCTAAAAAGCCCGCTACAGCTCTAAGTACTTTTTAAGAGTTCCACAAAATGATGGGAGACTCTCTTATCCCTAATTAGACTCTGTAAACTTGAGCATAATGTTCCTATGAAATAATACAGAAAAGCTCTTCCGGCCAAGGCAACACGGGCAGTAATCTCGAATAAGCAAACATGCATCATGCTCTGAAGAATGTGCAAAGAGAAGGAAGATGGTTGTCTCTTATAATCTCCCTTGGTAACGTAGTTAACACATTTTATAAATTTATTTATTTATTTTGAGACAGAGTCGCTCTCTGTTCCCCAGGCTAGAATGCAGTGGCATCATCATAGCTCACCACAACCACCAACTCCAGGGCTGAAGCGATCCTCCTTCCTCACCCTCCTGAGTAGCTGGGACTACAAGTGTGCCACCACGCCTGCCTAATTTTTTCTATATAGATTTTTAGTTGTCCGATTAATTTCTTTCCATTTTTAGTAGAGACGGGGTCTCGCTCTTGCTCAGGCTGGTCTCCAACTCCTGAGCTCAAACGATCCGCCTGCCTCGGCCTCCCAGAGTGCTAGGATTACAGGCGTGAGCCACCGCGCCCGGCCAAAACATCTTTTTTAAAAATGTGCCAGGTAACTACAGAGTGTGTTGCAGGCTTTGATTGAACTCTACAAAATGATATTATGCAAGCAATGGCAGTGAGGGTGCTATTTTAGATAAGGTAACAGGGAAGGCCTCCGAGAAAGGTATTTGGAATGTTAGAGGAACAAAAACAAGACGTGGGTGGCTGCAAGGCAGTGAAGGAAGGGGAGGGAGGCGGGAGATGAGGTTGGGGAGGCAGGAGGAGCAGGATCCTGCAGGATCCACACACCTGCTTGTCTTCTTCCCCGTTCCCGTCTTTCGTCTTTCTCTGTGTTCTAGGTTTCTGTTCATTTCATCCCAGTGACCACAGTCTTGTTCTTCAGAAAAAGATATCTTAGAAACGTAACCTATAGTTCCAATATTCTAGACTGCTTATCTCTAAAAGTTGATCACGCATTCTTCGTGCTGCTTAAAATGCCCATATAAAAAGAATCTCTGTGCAGATCCGGGATAATTGGCAAAGGCGTCAGTAAAGGTGGTTGACAACAGAGAACTTGGATCTGGGAGTGGTAGAGGTCCTTTGCAGAACTTTCTTTGCTACTTGAAATGTAAATTTATTCTCTCCGTAAAGGCAAACTCCATATTTAACACAAAATTATAATTATTTTCTAGGTACAAACTTGCCATCTCTTTGATGACCCCTACTGCTGTATCCTGTTCACCACAGAAATATATTAAAATTGGGATGCAGTCAGTTAGGCTTTAGGTTTCTGGAAAAATGCTTTTCAAAGCTTGGCTCGTTCTCCTAAAAACAACATCCTTACTTAACTCTCTGGGTTATAAAATGTTTATACGGAAAAACCCTCCAAAAGAGTTTTAATCAAAGTCAGAAGCTTGTTAAACTTTTTTTCCCCTTTAGTCTTAGACTACAGTGCATTAAAATGCATAAGAACAGGCAACAGATGAAGCTTTGTTCTTGAACAACCCCCTTGATGCCTGCAGATTGATACGTAAAATTACCTTACGTTCAAGGTAGGGAAGACTTTTCTTCTTGTTTCAAAGCCCTTCTTCCATTTCAGCCTCTTACCAAAGCACCTGGAGATACTTTGACAAGAAATGCAAACTAAGAAAGGGGAAATAATTGGTATTTCAAAAGCAATTTCTCTTTTCAAGGATCCTTCATTTTTTTATGAAATATTATTTTAAGACACATTATCAGGGCCTCACAAACACTTGATATTGAATAAAAAAGTGACTTTCCAAAGAATTGGGGAAAAACCTCAGAAAATCCTCTTCTGATTTCATATAAAATGTATTATTTTATCTGTCCCACATTTACCAAGATTTTAAAATAAAATTGCTCATGTAACAGTGATTATAGGTGGGAATGTGATATATTTCGGGGGAGTTTCTACGAATGTGGACTATGACCCAATGTCTTTGCTGCCACATAGTATCAAAAAATTGTTTTCAGTATTTACAATTTTGTGGGGGTTTTTTCTTTTTATTTCTACTCCTTTCACCATCATTCTCAAAAGTTTTGTGGTTTGTAATCCTCCCTGACTAGCTTTGTCTAGCTTCTTATAAAAAAATAATTAAAATGTATTATTGTAGTTTGTAAGTTGCTAAATCCCATGTCAATTCCCTGTCCTCATCGTGTTCACACTCCCAGCAGCATTTAACGCAGGTGATCGCTCCTGCCTCCTGTTGTCTCGTGGCTTCCAGGACACCACACTGAATGGACCAAGAGCCCATCTCCTTTGCCAGCCCCTCCTCATCTTCTCAATCTCTTAATGCCGGAGTGCCCCAGGGGCCATTGTTTGGTCCTCTTCTTTTCTCCGTCTACACTCACTCCCTTGAAGATCTTGTCCAATCTTTAAATATCATATATAAGCCAATGACTCCCAAAGAGACCTGCACAGTCACAAAGCGCCATCCGCAGAAGGCCCCGCGCTTGGTTTAATGCTCTGTTGTCACCATCTTTAAATTCTTAATAATTTTTTACCAAAGAGCTCTCATTTTTATTTTGCACTGGTTCCTGAAAATGACATATCTATCCTTCTCCCAAATTTATATGTCCAAATTAGCCCTCTCTCCAGACTTGTATAGCTAACTGCTTACCCCATGTCTCAACTTAAGTGTCTAACAGACATCTCAAACTCAACAAGAACAACACGGAACTCAAATTTCCTTTCCCAAACCTGCTTCACCACTAGCTTCCCTTATCTCAGTTGATAACATCTTCAAGTCTCTGTGCTTGGACTAAACACTTCGGAGTCTCTTTTGACCTGTTGCTTCTCTTATACTCCACCCCAATCTGTCAGCCAATCTTGCTGACCCAGCTGTTTTCTCCCCATTTCTACAGCGGCCATCCTAGTCTGAACCACCATCAGCGTTTTTCTGGGTCCCTGCAGGAGCTTCATGTACTTCCAACTATACGTTTTTGTGTCTTTCATCCTCGCTCCTTACAGTTTAGTCTCAACATTGGAACTACTGTGGCCCCTTTAAAGCGTAAGCCAGATCATGTCTTTCTCCAGTCAAAACCCTCCACCGGCTCCCCATGGTAAAGCCAAAGTCCCTACCAACAATGGCCCCCGTTTCTATAGGATCTTGTTCTACCACCACTACCCCCCACCCCAATTCTCTGACCTCTTCTCCTGCTATTCTTCCACTCACTCACTCCTCTCCAGCCATCCTGGCTTCCTCACTTTCCCTTGAAAACACCACGCTTGCTCTCCTCTTAGGACCTATAAACAGTCTGTTTCCTCTGCCAGGAATGCTCCTGGCCTGCTATCTTCATGGCTAACTCCATTACCTCCTTCGAATCTTCTCAGATTTCAACTATTCATCAAGACCTACTGTGAACACCCTGTTTAAAATTTCAACCCACCCATCCTAGTACTCTCAGTGCTTTATTATGCCTACTTTGCATTTTTTTCCTATAGCACATATCTTCTTTTTTTTTTTTAATTCTTTTTTTTATTTCAGCACGTCATGGGGGTACAGATGTTTAGGTTACGTATGTTGCCCTTGCCCCCTCCCCCCCATATCACCTTCTAATATGATACATTGCATATTATATATTTCATGTGTATAGTTTATTTTTTCTTCTTTAAAATTTACTTTTTGATTGACAAAAACTGCGTATGTTTATCACGGACATGTTGTTTTGAAATGTGTGTTTATTATAGAATGGCTGAATCAAGCTAATTAATATATGCATTACTTCACCTACTTATTTTTTGTGGTGAGAACACTTAAAATCTACTCTTTTAGCAATTTTCAAAAATGTAATATATTGCTATTTACTATAGTTACCATGTTGTACAACAGATCTCTTGGATTTATTCCTCCTATCTAACTAAAATTTTGTGTTCTTTGACACACACACACACACCCCACCTCCACAGCCCCTGGTAACCATTATTCTATTCTCTGCTCCTCTGAGTTCAACTTTTTAAAATTCCACATATAAGTGAGATCATGCAATATTTGTCTTTCCATGTCTGGCTTATTTCACTTAGTATAATGTCCCCCTGGTTCAACCATGTTGTCACAAATAACAGGATAAATAGTTTATTGTTCATCGTCTTCTAATTTGTAAGCTCCAGGAGAACAGGATATTTACCAAGAATAGTACCTGGCGCATAGTAAGCACTCAATAAATATTTACTATTAAGTGAACAATGTAAGCCAGGCACAGTGTCATGTACCTGTAATCCCAGGTACTTGGGAGGCTGAGGTGAGAGGATTGCTTGAGCCCAGGACTTCAAGACCAGCCTGGGCAACATAGCAAGAATTCGTCTCTCAAAAACCAACCAACCAACCAACCAACCAAAAAAACCCCAACAATGTGTAGTACAAGCCATATTTATTATGGAAGAACTTTAAGCATAACATTTAATCAATAAGTATTTTAATTGTTCAGCTATTTATGTGGAGGCCAAGATAATCAGCTTAAACTCCTTCCCCAATATTTAGCATAATGCAAAGACAAAAACTTTTCTTCAACAGTTCTTTATTCAATTGTATATTATTCGTGTAAATGCTATTTTCATCTACTGTTCATTACTCAGATAAATGGCATTATTCTCAAATGCCATTTGAGAATGCCATTTGAGGGTGCAGTGAGGGTGAGCAGATCAAGAACAAATCACTATTAAGCAAGGTGCTCAAAGACTATATGCTATAAATGATGCTAATTTAGTACCATCTTATATGGAAAAGGAAAATTCAGAAATTTTACAGTAATTAAATATAACATAACCTCTTTAAATTCTAACTATAAATAAGCTACTTAGACGTCTATAGACAGTGGGTTTCTGAGGCCTGGAGACAGTTTTGCTGGTGAGTAGTCAGGCAGTCATCAGTCATTCACATTTGGATGTAAGTGAAAAAAATATTGCTTTTCCCAGACTTAAAAGCTGCCATGGTTTTTTGTTTTTGTTTTTGTTTTTTTTTTTTTGGCAGGGCAGGGCGAGGAAGAGAGGGTATAAAGTGTTCTTCATTATTTAAAATAATTTTGAAGTTAACTTTTTCAGGGCTTTCAAAGAAAACCTATCGAGAAAGCTAGCATGATTGAGCCTAATGCTACAACGAGGAGAATTCGAACAAGAAAACATACTCCACCTCTCTAAAAACTAGAAACCTAAGTCAGGCAGCCTGAGATAGGCCTAGGAAGTCTGTCCTGGCCTGGTAGTCCGACAAGTCAGATCTGAAGAATCATTATGGGACTATATTTCTGCCTACAATTTAATGGGGTTTCAAAAAACAGTATTAAGAATTTATGTGTTTGGAAATGAAAACCTATTAATAAAGGTTAACAGATATAGGATTATTCCCTCTGAGGAAGAAAAGAAGATTGTAGCTCTTAATTAGAAGATTCTTTTGTATAGCAAATTTTACAATATGCATATTGTTTCCATCTATATTACCTTATTTTGATCATGACTAAGCTGCTTGCCAAACAGGTTAGATAATAAAAAAATAATAAAAATGAATTTTGCAACTTTAAATGAGAGCTTTTGTTTAATTATTTCTATGAGTATGGCTTCAGATATATTAAATTTCAAAATTATTATTATGACATAAGGATTTTAAGTTTTTATTACACAGCACAGATGGTCCCCAAGTCTAGACATGATTGAATGTAAAGAAGATGAGACAGAGCTGGCTGGCTGTGTCTTGGTGCAGTGCAGTTGGTCCCTGACACTGTCCTCGATTCGATTTTCCTGTACGTCCAGAGTTGGTCCTATTCAGTCCTTCTTATTTTTTTTTTTGAATGAGCAAATTAATATTTTTATTTTTTTTTGCACATCTTCTTCTTATTAAACAAAAACTCGAGAACACTGAAAGGAATATTCCCCCATTATAATTAATAAAATTATTTCCCATGTTATACATATTCAAGGACCTTGTGATCCAATATGTGGGGGTGAGGGGAAACTTCGCCTTTCCCTTGAAAGTTTGCTGAAAGAGCAACTCACAATTAAGGCAGATTAATAAGAGGGAGAAGTTTATTTACTGTGCGCACAGGGAGAATCACAGAGTGATTACTCAATATCCCAATGGGATCCATGTATTTTTATATCTTCCTTTTAGAAGGGAGGAGGAGATGAGGAATGTAGGTAATTCTGTTTAGGGGAAACAAATGGTTGCTTGGAAGGATGAATGGATGGGGGAAACAGACTGACTTGTAAATGATTTCTCTTTGCAAATTAAATTAACTTTGAGAGATAGGTATCACATTTAAAATGATTTGGGGCAGGTCTGCTTGCATTCTTGATTTTTCTTTCCTGCAATATAGTAAGAGCAGGGAAGGGAAGGGAAGTCAGCTGTTCTTTTGATGGGTCCAGTCTGGTTATGCAGATAGAGGGAAAGCCCCTTCCAAGGGCCTGTTGATCTCAAAGGGACTTTAATTCAAAACACTTTTTATGCCAAGGAGGCATACTTTGGGGTGAAATTTTCTGAGCTCCATCAATGAAGTATTATGGTTATTATCATTAAAACTGCACGATCTGCTGAGGAGAGTGAACCCATAGTTTCCTTGGAGTAGAATCAGAAATCATTTTATGAAAAAACTGCATCTTTTAAAAAAAATCAATGTAATATCGGAGGATATGGATAATATCAGAATTGTAGTATTTGATTCAAATAACAACTGAAATACTAATATTTTCTTTTTTAAGCTTCTTAATCCATAAAATTAAGATGGGAAGCTAAGTATTTAACACACTTTAAATAAAAAATTGAACATTAAGTAAAATCGAAAATGACAAAATTTAAACACTAAATGTAAATTATCCATCTAATATCAGTTGTTGGCAGATGAAATGAATGAAGTATTACCAACGAGCCAAGCTAAACACTAGAGAAAATTTTTTAAATGTAATTAATCATGAAAAACCAAAGATGAAATATATGATCGTTTTTTAAAAAAAGTATTTCTCTAAGCATGTGAATTGGTCATTATTAGTGAACTTATTTTTGTGCAAATTTTTCCAGCTGCTGAAAAAGCTCTTTCTAGTTCTGCATAGTTGGAAGAGAGCACATCAGACAAATCCCAAATGACAAGCAAGCTCGAGGTGAGGTATTGTCAGGGTGAACCTAGAGGAACCTGAAAGAATATGCAAAGAACTGGTCCCCACATAAGTAGTTGGACTAAAAGATAGGCCAAGTGAGGCCAAGACACTCTGAAGTGGTTCACAAGTGTCTGACACAGGGACAGACATCCAATCCGGGCGGCCAGCTTAGGAACTGGGGTGGCTCCAATTGCACGACTACCTTTCTGAAGAACCTAATTTATTCAACATTGTCTTAATTTGAGTTTCCAAAAAAACAAAACAAAACAAAACAAAAAACCCTGAGACAAAGACTTGGGTGTAGAAATTTTATTTGCAAGATGATCTTAAGAAGCACAGATAAGGAAATGGAGAAAGTGAGGTAGGGAAAGGAAAAAAGCCAATAAGTGTGTTTCATTGAGTGCGTTAAATGGGTGGGTTTAATGAGTGGTTTCTGCTCTGAGAGACTAGGGCTCAATCCTCCTGAAGATCCTCTGAGAAACTGTGTGGAACATATCTCAGAATTGTCCCACCAGAGGCTAGGACATTTATCCATCCATTCCATTCCCCACTGGTTAGAGATTGTCCCCATGGGTGTTTGCTCACACCCCCTCTTCTGTGTTGCGCCTCACTGCAGCAGAGTAAGCTCCCAAAGGGATGAAGAAAGCCTTCAGGCAGAGCAGAGAGACACAGGGGCTTAAGCTGAGATACTTTCAGTGTGTGGAAACTGTCTTCAAATGAACTCAGGAAAGCCAACGGGTTAGGAGGCAGGGTATGAACACTGTTGTTGGAAGGTGCGCCATATTTATTTTGTAGTTTTGTGAGCTCCCCCGGCCACCACTGAATAGCCTTCGGGGTTTAATACCTCACTGTAAATATAGTCGTGTTGCTTAACAACAAGGATATGTTCTGAGCTATGTGTCATTAGGTAACTTCTTCATTGTGTGAACATCACAGAGTGTATTTACACAAACGTAGACAGTATAGCCCACTACACACCTAGGCTATGTGGTACAGCCTATTGCTCCTCGGCCACAAACCTGCACAGCATGTTACTGGACAGTGTGGGAGAGTGTGGAGGGAACAACCTGAGAGACAGACTTAGGATGATTACTGTTCTAAGAAAGCATGAAGAGGTTGTGACGATTAATTTTGTGTGTCCACAGGGCCACAGGGAGCCCAGATATTTATGTGGTCAAAGATTATTCTGGGTGTGTCTGTGAGGGCGTTTCTGGATGAGATTAACATTTAAATCCGTATACTGAGTAAAGTAGACGATTTAATGTTACTTTGTTTCCATTTTAGTGGTTGGCATCTAATATTATCCTCAGATCTTCAGATTGCCTCATAATTTGGATCCTAGAGTTCCCTATAGACTAATTTTAATGAAATATTCTTTTAAAAGTCTTTTTTAAACAAAAAAAAGTTTGAATTCTATCTTATAATTTGTGAAACAGAAAAAAGAGAATGAGTTAGTAAGGGTACAGTGTTTTGGGGCAAAATTAAGATGTAAACTTTAAATTTTTCACTGTCTAGCCTTTTTCTTTCTTTTTATTTAGCCGAACAAATCCTTACAAAGTCATATAACAGAAAGGAATTTAACATAACTGTTAAATAACCTAGTTAGAAGACCGTATGCACATTCAAATATAATTCTCCCAGACAAATAAAAGTCTATATTATTTTAAAAGATAGGGAAGTTTCATAGTTTCCTGTCATAAATAATTCCAGAATTTAAAAACAATATTCATCTAGAAAATGTTCTTTATTTCTAACTGCAGCATACATTCATTAAACAAACACTGACAACCTACCATGCAGTAGGCATTGTACCCAATGCTGAAGTTATAAATTAATACTTTGTCTCTGCCCTTAAAATAGAAATTTGGTTTATTATAGGTGCAAATGCCCACATGCAAGACATGTGATATGTTGGGTAAGAAAGTTAGAATCCAGATAGTTCCTAAAATGTTCAGATCAGCTAAAACAAGCCAGATGAAATTAAATAGCAATACATTTATACTCACTCAGGGGGGAAAAATGGAAGATAAAAAACCTGCTGGAGTATAAGCTGGGAGAGAGCAGGCTACATATCAACAGATGTAAAAAAGACCCAGAGGATGCTCTTGACTCCAGATTTAGTAACCATGTGCAATTGTTGCCAAGGAAGCTGACTTTAGGGTGGATTAATAAAAATATGCCAAGAAAAAGGCCAAAATATTTTTTTTCTCCCACCGCTCCCCCTCCCCCGCCAAAATATTGCCAATTGATTCTGCACCAATCAGATCTCACAGAGTTGGAGGGGCATGTCTTATTTTAAGTATAAATTAGAGCATATTCATAAGACAATCAAAAAGGTGAAGGATCTGAAAACAGTATCAATGAAGATTGGTGGAAGGGGATAATGATGTTTAGTCTGTAACAGAAACTTAAGTGGGACTTGATTGCCGTTTTTAAATATTTAAAGAGCCAGTGTGACAAATGGCTGGCTGCCTTTCAGTACTCACTTCCTCCGTAGTCCTTAGCAATGGAAGCCCAATTTTTGCTAGGTACTTTGACATTTCCCAGCCTCCTCTGAGGTTGGCTGGATCATGTGGCTATGTTCTGGACCTTGATATATCAGCACAAATGGTTTGCAGTGCTTCCAGAAAGTCTCCTTCATGAGAGGGGTGTGCCCTTCCGCCTTTCCCACCTCTGTCCTGCTGTGTGGAGCACCGTCGTGACTGGCGCTCTAGCAGCCATCCTGGATCACAAAGGCAAAAGTTACACTCTAGGAATGGTGGAGGGGTGAAAAGGAGGGAGTCTGGGTCCTTGACAAGGTCATTGCAGTTGTCATTTCAACCAGTACTGCCTACTTCTGGGTATCTTTTACCTGAAAAGAAATACATTTTCATCTTGTTTAAGATACTGCTATTTGGGGTTTCTCTTATGTATAGTTGAACTTTGGGTACAAAACAAAAAAAACCCATATATTTTCCAAGACTTACACATCTTAAAAAAATGAAATGATCTACTCTGTGATGCAGTTATTTATCTCTGTATCTGTTTTAAATGGAGATATTTAAATGGAAATCTGTTTACATTTCTAGCTTCAGAAATGGTGACTATTCCAGGGGGTGAAGAAAAAGAGGGTTACCAGACCTCTAAAGTTTTTTCAGTTCCTAATGTTATACGATCCCCCCTGCCCTGCCACCCTTGGGGATCAGTGGCTCTAAAAATATTGAAATAAATTTTTAAAAATTAAAAAAATAAAATCTTCTCTCTATTGTCAACATGTTTGGGCCCAACATGAGCCGGTTGAATGTTATGCAGATCCTTGGCCATGCTTTTCAGCGTCACTTGACCCCGTTTTGGAGTTAAACTTATTCTAGGACCAGCACTTCTAAAGTAATAATGAAGGAGAACCAAAGAATAAAACAATAAATTCTTCAGCAAAATTGGCATCATAAAGAAAATCAGGTCCTATAGTTCTATGGTAGTGGGTTATCAAAACTTATTAACGTTAGTGCAACTAAAGTTGGTATACAACCCACCACTGTTAAATTTGACTGGCTTAAAAAAAAAAAAAAAGAAAATCAGTATGGGGCAGGATAATATGAATAAAACAGAAGTTCTATTGAGGTGCTTCCTATGTGCCTAGTGTAGTTGATGAATCAAGATACAGTCCACAACTCTCGCCATGCTGAAAGTTCTTTTCTTTTGTAAAAGAAGGATATTAACACCCCTATCCTTTTTCCATCTTTCTTCCTCTTCCATTATACTAAATTCAATTAGCTGTAACTTTACTTTTACGTTAATATTTTGTTTTTTAACTATAATTATCTGTGTTTTGACTACTAGTTGGTTCTTTAAATATTTATTTGCTTGAAATAGTAATACATATACATGGTAAGAGTCCAAACATGCAAAAAAAAAAAAGAACACACACAGGAAGATAAGTCCCCCCTTCCATTGTAGGCTGTGACACCCACTCCCCAGAGGGAACTAGTTTTTATGTATTCTTTCAGAAATATTCTGAGCATGTATATGAAGCTATATATATTACATGTGTGTACATCAGAAAGGATATACATAGACACATAGCTACAAACACAAATATATATGAATATACATGAATGCTGTATTAACTATTGACTTTTTCACTTAAAATATCTTCAAGATTGTTCTGTATTGGCATAAGTAGATATGCTTCATTCTTTTTGAAAAGGTCACATATATTCCATTATATGTATGTGTGTGTTGATTTTAAAGGCTAAAAATCCAGGCTGGGTGCAGTGTGGCTCACACCTGTAATCCCAACACTTTGGGAGGCTGAGGCAGGAGGATCACTTGTGGCCAGGAGTTCAAGTCCAGCTTGAGCAAGAGCGAGACCCTACCAAAAACAGAAAAATTAGCTGGGCATGGTGGTGCACTCTTGTAGTACCAGGTACTTGGAAGGCTGAGGCAGGAGGACCGCTTGAGCCCAGGAGCTTGAGGTTGCAGTGAGCTATGATGATGCCACTGTAGCCCAAGGGAGAGAGTCTCGGGGGGAAAAAAAAAAAAAAAGGCTAAAAACCAGTAACAATAAAAAAATAGACAAAAATTTAATTTAATTACAGAAAAATTCCTAAAAGCTTAAATTTAGAACTCAGACAAATTTGTTCCATTCAGCAAACATGTAGTAAGCATTTACTATGTACATAGACCCAGATAACCTTAGTTTTGTATTTTTTTTTTTTTTTAGCATACAATTGTGGCTTTAAACATCCATCTGATAACAGGGAGAAAAATAACAGCATTTGGTACTTCAACTTTTAAAATGTTACATATATACACATTGTTGGCTATAATTCTATAATTACTTTGTTTCAAGACACTAAGTGTAGTCTCCTCTTTTTTTTTTTTCCTTTTCTTATCCATATGAGCACTTTTCTGGAGTAGGCTCATATTATTTGTTCCTAGAGTTTTCTTCCTATTTCTCTATTTCTTCTCACAACCCTTCGATGTTGGTGTTCTCCTGCTTTTCATTCTCAGCTCACTATAGTTTTCATTTTACATGTTCTCCCTGTGTGGTCTAGTTAGGTATTGCTACGGTCTGAATGTATGTGTTCCCACAAAATTCATATGTTGGAACCTAACATTCAATGTGGTAGTATTAAGGAGTGGGGCCTTTTTGGATGTGATCGAAGGGAGGTGCCTTGCCTCTTCCACCTTGTGAAAACACAGCAATAAGGCACCATCTATGAAGCAGACAGCCTTCACCAGACACCAAATCTGCTAACACCTTGATCTTGAACTTACCAGCCTCCACAGCTGTGAGAAATACATTTCTGCCGCTTATAAACTAACCAGTCTAAGATATTTTGCTATAGCAGCCCTGTTTGGACTAAGACATGTCTCATGACCTTAGTTAGCCACAATCACTAACAGATCCCTTTCTCTAGCCCTGATCTTCATTTTATATCCAACAGCATGTTGGATATCTCCCCATGGAGTACCCACTATGTCCAGAAATGAATTCATCCTCCATGTCCCTCGAATTCCTAAGTCTTCAGTATTCACTATCTCAGTTGTTGACACAATTATCCACTCAGACACCCAAGCCAAAATCCTGGCCTCAGTTTAGATTCTTCCCTTCCATTTTACTTTGCATAGTCAGTTAATCCCCAGATTTTGCTAATTTTACCTACTAAATATTTCTATCTGTCCCTGCCTCTAGTTTTGCTACCACTGCCATAATTTCAGCCTCATCATTTCTTGAATACTTCAATAGCCTCCTAATTGATTTCTTTGCCAAATTCTATTTCCATCGAAAACATCAACTGGACCCAATCACTCTCCTGCTTAGATCTGTGATCCTTTTTCATTATCTGTAAATTGCCTAACCCTTTGAATGCTATAAAAGGCTTTATGTGGTTCAGACCTTGCATACCCGAGTTCACTTCGTGCTTCAATACAAAACTATTTTTAGTTATCTGACATAACATCTTAATTTCCATACTATTTTCTGTGCCTAGAAAGTTCAGTATTTTCATTTATAGTGATTCCTGTGTCCTGTTTAAGGAATATTTGACTATCCAAAGTTATAAAAATGCAGTTGTTTTACCTTTTACATTTAGGTCTACAGCCTATTTAGAATTTTTTTTCAGTTTGAGTATGCATCAAAATTACTTTTCTCCACATGGATATGCAATTGACGCAGCACTACTTAATGAAATGTCCATTTTCCTCCATGTTATGACAGTGTCATCTTTGTAGAAATAAAATGCTGACCTAAGTATCTGTTTGGGAACTCTATTCAGTTCCATTGGTTTACTTTCTATCCTTACGCCAGTACCACAATGAGTTATTTTTGTAGCTTTTTAAAGTATTAATATCAGGTAGCATAAACCCTCCAAATTTGTTCTTTAGTTGACCCTGCTGGGATTCTAACTGGGATTGGGCTAAATCTGCTAAGTCGATTTGGGTAGAACTGATATCTTTACAATATTGAGTCTTCAAATACATGAGTATATCCATTCACTTATTTGGGGTTTCTCTAATTTTTCTCAATAATATAATTTTTAGTATAGAGTTCCTACACATCTTTCATAAGATTTATTCTTAGGTGTAGTGGGCTGAATCTTAACCCCAAAGATATCAGGTCTTAACCTCTGGAATCCATAAATGTTCCTTTATTTGGAAAAGGGGTCTTTGCAGAAGTGATTAAAATAAGGATCTTGAGATGAAATAATCCTGGATTATCTAGGTAGGCCCTAAATGTCATCATACTGTCTTTATAGAAGTAGAGAGAAATTTGAGACTTGTACAGAGGAGAAGGCAATGTAAAGATAGAGGCAGAAGTTGGACTGATGTGGCTTCAAGCCAAGAAATGTCAGCAGACACCAAAAACTGGAAAAAGGAATGGATTATCACCCAGAGCCTGTGGAGTGCATACCTGTTGACAGTCTGATTTTAGACTTCTGACCTCCAGAACATTGAGAAAATAAGTTTGTTTTAAGCCACTGAGTTTGTGGTAATTTGTTACAACAGCCATAGGAAACTAATACACTACGTATTTGAAATTTTTGATGCATTTGTATATGGTATCGCTTTTTAAAAAATTCACTAATTGTTTAGTGCTAGTATATAAAAATACAATTGATTTTAAAGGATACCATTGTATCCAGCGACTCGCTAAATTCACTTAATACTTTGTAGATTATTTCAATTTTATGTTTAAAATATGATAGACCATCATGTTTCTCCAAGTAACAGATTCACGCATTTCTTTCCAATCCTTATACATTTTTCCTTGCCTTTTTGCAATTGCCGGGATCTCTATACAACATTGAAGTACAACCTCTTCTATCTTTTGCCTTTGGAACTATGAGAAAAGTATTATCTACTCCAAATTTAAAATATGATGAAAATAGTAAAATTAAAAACAGTAAAAACACTAACCAAATAAAATAACCAACATTCTTCTAGTTAACAAATCCAAAGGCCTTTTCTTAAACCCTTCTCATGACTCTGCGTCAGTGGACATTGTTTATTAACCTATTCTGAAAGCTTTCTTCTTCCTTGCCCAGCTTCTTCTTAACTTCCTCTAACTCCTTACAGATAGGCACTTCCAAGACTTTCTCCCTAGACCTTTTCTCTTTCTATTTTGTACTTGATAACTGTTGGAAAATGATTTTAAGGCCCATTACCATTCTTCAGAACCCAGTCCGCTGCAGGTATTTTCCTTTTCTTTAGGAGCAAAACAGAAACCTGCTTTCCGTCTTTAAAAATGCCATACTGTTCCTCCCCCAGGTTCTTTCCCCAACAGTAGTAGAATGCAGTCTTCTCTGCTCTGCCCTCTTTGATGTACTCAAGAGCGGAATCTTTTCATTTTAAGAGTTTTACTCATAAACAGAAATTAGTTACAAAGCTCCCCAAATCTTTGCAATGTTTTGATTTCTGATCTAAATGCAGATTCCTTTCTGTATAAAACTGCCTAGGAGGTGATGCCAAGTTGGGGTATTAGAAAGCTGGGGGGCTGAGAGGCCTCAGAGTGGCATTCACCCTGGTGAATTCCCTCAGTTTCAGTCTTGGCTTTCGTGTTATAGGACAAGAGGAGCTGAATCACGTTCATTAGAAGCTCCTGCATAAAAACCAAAATACCACTGTATTAATTTACAACGAAAAATATAACTGTCAAGAGAAATGGCTATTCATTTCATTTGGCCAGGCCATTCTCCCCTTGTAGAAAAGCCATATGGGGATTAAAATAATATTCAGAACTGTATTAATTGAGAAAAGGAACAGAATAAAAAGGTTTATGTTGTATGATTCAAATATTTAATGGAATCATATCAAGCTTAACCAGAGAAAGGAGACGATTCTCACTACCAGAACCAGATAGTTTAGTATAAGTATAGGAGACTTCCCACTTTAGAAGGGGTCCTGCCAAATATTTACTTCCTAGGGTTTTTTTTTTTTTTTTGGCTCAATACCTAAGTTAGGTATGCTATTTCTCTCAGTAAGGTCTTGTTCTGACCAGAGAGGCTTACTTCTGGTTTGATCCATTCTGCATTGACCTATAATAGAATTCTTACAGGACAATATATTTTCAAGGGTTTGGACAGTATCTCACCGTTGACCCCAAACACTGCTCGGCATACACCTGCATACTGGACATAGTAAGTCCTCACTTATTTCTACGTACTCATGAGGGAAAAAAAAGAAAGAAAAAAGAAAAAAAAGAAAATCATAAATAGCCCCCAATGCCAGGCAGCCTGGCACGCAGCAGATGCCTCCAAATCTGGTGAAGGAATTGCAGTTTGCTATTCCTTTTGCCTAACGCAATTTAGAAAAGCAGTACAGAGCACATCTCCTTCCAGGCTGGAAACCCGGCCAGAATGCAGCTCTTGCCTCACCTCTACTTGAGGACTCCGCCCTTTCCACGGGTCGCTCCAAGCCATGACCACAGGTCAGCGCGGACTGAGAAAGCGCCAACTGGGCAAGGGCACCCCCGTCCTACTTTTATTTCCCCACTTAGAGCATTCATTCCCCAACTATTAAAGCAGCAAAAAAGAAAAAAGGAAAGGTGGGAAGAGAAGACAGAGAAAAAGGGCTGGGGGAGAAGGGGAGCACTCCTCCGGAAACTCATCCCACCACCCTTAGTCTCCCTAGGGGATTAGGCCCCAGTTGAGAAATTCAGAAACAAAAATTGTAGCGCCGAGATCCCTCAGGCCGAGTCTACGCCTGCCGGCTGGGCCTCAGAACCCCAAGGCCGCCCTGCTAGACTGCGCGACCGCACCGCGGGCCAGCGCGCCACCCGCTCCACGCTGCCGGAGCAGCCCCGGGAGCCGAGCTGCCGACGCGCCGCGGTATCTGGGTAGGGCCGCTCCAGTCAAGGCCTGCAAGGCAGCCCCAACTCGCAGCCTGGTCCGCAAAAGGAGGGCCGCTCCCCCCGACTCGGGCTGCTGGGTCGTGCTGGGCCTTTCTCTGGCTGGCCGCGTTCCTTCCGCCCTGAGAGGGCAAAGAGTCCCGCTCCCTCCCGTGCGCCTCTCGCCCGCGCTCCGGAGCGCCCCCTAGGAAGGAAGCCCGAGCGGCGGCCGCGCCTCGGCGGCGATTTTATTAGCGCTCGGCTGGGGTTGCCCGGCCCTTTGGCGAGCGGGGCTTCCCCGCCCCTCCCCCTCTTCCTCTCGGCCCCCTGCACCCCCCACCAGACGGCCGGAACCTCCCTGCGGGGCGGAGTGATACCGGCGGCGGCGTAGAGCGCGGCGCGGCAGAGAGGGGTGCCCGGCACTGCGCGGGGCGGGCGGCGGCGGAGGGAGGAGGGGAGA
Organism: Indri indri; assembly: GCA_004363605.1. NCBI lineage: Eukaryota > Metazoa > Chordata > Mammalia > Primates > Indriidae > Indri > Indri indri. Next base: position 14,053 of record RJWJ010006901.1, on the reverse strand, counting down.
GAGGCGGGGCCGGGGCGGGTTGTTGTGAGGCGACTGCGCTACTGCCGGACCGGGGCGGTTATGGCGGCTCCATATTAACACCCTCCTCCTCCTCCGCCGCCGCCGTCTCCTCCTCCTCCTTTCCCTCCCGCCCGCGTTCTAAGCCATCTCCCCCTTCACCCTGACGCCTACCTCTTCCCCTCACCTTTCCCCCTCCCCTCTTCTACCATGCCCGGCATGATGGAGAAAGGGCCCGAGTTACTGGGGAAGAACCGATCGGCCAACGGCAGCGCCAAGAGCCCGGCGGGCGGTGGCGGCAGCGGCGCCTCGTCCACCAACGGCGGGCTGCACTACTCGGAGCCCGAGAGCGGCTGCAGCAGCGACGACGAGCACGGTGGTAGCCTCGAACTCCTCCCCGCCAGCCCGCCTGCCCCCCTCCCTCCACCCCTCCCCC
>RJWJ010006901.1:0-13520 GCA_004363605.1 Indri indri | reverse complement strand
TCCAGCGATTTTTATTTTTTATTAAGTGTCTCTTCCTTTTTCTTTTTCTTTCTTTTCTTTCCTTCTTCTTTTTTTTATTTTTTGGCATTGCTTTGCAGATGTTGGGATGAGAGTCGGAGCTGAATACCAAGCTCGGATCCCTGAATTTGATCCAGGTAGATATATTTGCTTAAGCAAAAGCCCGTCTCCCTTTTTCTGGGCTCGGTTTGGGGTAGACGGGGTCGGGGTCCGGGCGTGGGGCTGGGAGGGAATGTGGGGCTGGGCTGGGCAGGCATCCGTGGCGCGGAGGCTGTCAAGCTTGGCCGGGCTGTGACACAGGGCGTGTGGGCAGATGTGTGCATGGCAAGGTTAACATGGTTCCCTTTGGAGGCCACTTGCCCGGTGCTGGCATCGCCTTTCTGACCCTGCAGCCCGAAGCGGGGTCGGGGTGAGCAGAGGGAAAACGGCCCTTGGCGGAGGCCGGGGGAGGAGCGGCTGCGGAGCCGAGGGCTGGAGCAGAGGGTGTGCGTGAGGTCTGTGTGTGGACCAGCCTTGCAAATGTCAGTTGCCACCGAGCCGGCTCCGGGAGCGGAGGGCCGCGCTCCGCAAGGCGGGCGGCGGAGACCGGGGCGGCGGAGACCGGGGCGGCTGTCACCGGCCGACGCCGAGGTTGAGCCCCGCCGACCCGCCCGCGGACGGGATTGTCTCGGTTCTTTCTTTTTGGCTAGGTGGTGTAGCTTTGGTCGCGGCATCTCTGCGGAGTGTAGGAGCCGCAGGGAGAAAGGGGTGGGGGAAGGGGGTGGGGAGACGCCGGCGGCACACCTCGCTCGCGAGCCAGCCCTAGGAAGTCAGACCACAGGACAGTGGCTGCAGCTGCCAAGGAGACATTTTCTCCCCGAGCAGCCAGGTTCCAGCGTCCTCTGCCAACCCAGCTTGCGGGCTCCCTGTCTACTTTTCTCCAAACAGGCTCCCTGGCGGTCACGGGATTTCAGCCTGCGCGGGGATTGGGCGAGAGTTCCGCATATGGAGGCGCCCTCTCCGGAGCCTCTCCGAGTGGAGCGCCTTTTCTGCTCCCCACCCTGCCCAGACCCTCCTCAGCTCAGGCTTCGGACAGACTTTGGCAGGGGGCCCCACCTTTTTATTTTCTTACAGTTGTCATTATTTTGCCCAGTGCCCGCTCTTGATAACTCTGGAATTCGGTATTAGAAATTAATAGGGCTTGCATCTTTCGGGGGGGGGGGGACGGACAGCATGTTTATTTAATTATTAGGGTAGAGAAGGGTATTTTCGTTCCTGTCTTTCCCATTAGGACAACGCAGAAAATTTACTAATCATTTAAAGACTTCAGGTAGCAGTTCCTCCTGTCCCAAGAGAGGGGGATAAACTAATGAGTGTTAAAAGGATTGTCAGGACAGTCTTCTTTTTTTAACAGGTAAAAACAGTAATGCTCACTAGATTTGGGCTGCCTTCTAAACGGATGAATACATTTTATTCAAAGGCTATCGGTGTGTGTAGTGGTGGGCTTCACATAATTTTAAATGTTTTATGAAACTAATTTTCTTTATTGATGTAGCTAGTGGGTGAATGGCACTTTCACATTACCCTGCTGCCTCAGGGTTTAGCCTGACATTTGGAAAGAACATACTTTGGCTTTAAGATAGACTGAATTCAATTCCCAGCTCTTTTATTTTTGTGCTGTGAGCAAATCACCTGCCTTCCCTGAGACTCAGTTTTCCTAGCTATAAAAATTATTTCAAAGAATTCTTGCCAGGATTAAATGCCTGGGCATATGGCAGTTATTCAGTAAAGAGTAAAATTTATAATTATGAAGAATAATTCTGGGTTTATGTACACCTTTCTCATTTGGAGCTTTCATTGGTACTGTGTGCTTTTTCTGGTATTGATAAAGTTATTTCCAAATTTGAAGTCAGCAGCTAGAATATATTTCTTAAGTTTATAAACTTACCTATCTCTTTGCTCGCCATTGGGGAGATTTCTGAGTCAACATTTCATAGACAACTATGCTCAGATGGATTAGGGGTCTTGTGTTTAAGAGTCAGGCTTTATGCTGCAACAAACTTGCACATGCCATAGCCTGATCCCTGTAAAGCATTTTTTGTTTGTTTGTTTCATGATAAACTAAACACTAACAAATTTGAAAATTTGAGGAATAATTCATTTAAACAGAATATTATTTAGGTAGTTTTACATGGCTATTATTTGGATTAACAAACTTAATTGATGAACATTTTGCTTATTTTGAACCTAAAGAGAATATTTGGAGAAAAAGAAGTCACTGAAATGTTACTATTTTTTAAATAATTAAAGCCATATTTTTAAATTATTTACTCAGTCTGTAATTGATTTTATTAGAATAAGGATGAACATCACATTCTTGAAATTCAGATTCATTTTCTGCTTAATAATCTTCTCCAGAAGCATTCCAAACCCAAGGACACAGTCAAAATCTGTTACCATTTACACTTAGAAGGAAGGTTTTTTTGATAGTATAGGCCAGTCTTGTCAAGCATATACAGATTATCAATTATTAGATACTTTTTACAAGGATATATTGAGCCTCTATGCCATTCAGCATTGTACTGCTGCTCTATTTTACTCTTATTCTAAGTGTTAAACTGTTGTGTGAAGTTTTTATTTCACATCAATTCAATATAATTAGGTCAGAATTTAAACACATTGCCATGGAAAAGATAAAATAAGGAAAAGAGCTTTATTAACTAATGATAGAAATTGAGAAATGGTTGGCTGCTCTCTCTCCTTGTTTTCTCATTTTATTATCTTTGTCTCAAACCACTCAATCCATCTTTATGAAGATGGCTCACCCATAGCCCTACAAATCATTTGGAAGAAAAATTCCTTGGATGCTGATATTATGATGATCAGAATGTAGGAAAATTAAAAGAGGATTTTTTGTGAAGAATATTTTTATTGGAAGAGATAATGATAGTGATGATGATAGAAATTAAGCACATAAATAATGAATTAGTAAACTGATTAGAGAATATGAGAAGAATTGACATTTATGTTGGAATGATGGAAATTAAGAGATTAGGGGCAGTTTGCCTTAATATATGGGCCCTTTGCTAATGATGTCTTTATAATTTACTAACTGGAGTTTTGATTATTTTCTTTCAGTTGTTTACTTGATCTTCCCAACATTTATTTATTGCCTACTGACTGTGCTTACACCATGAGAAGCAATTTTGTGTGGTGATTAAGTCTCACCTCTTCCCTTTAATCTAATATGGCATAATGACCTTAGATGAACTGCCTGACTCCTTTGTGAAAGGGTGATAATGTTGAGTATATCACAAGAGTAAGTGAAAGTTAATGTATATAAAGCAGTGGTTTTCAAAATATGTTGCTTGCATCCCCATAGAATAATTTTGGAAGAACATATTCTCACGTATTTTAAAGATGATATCTATTATTTGTCACTAAGTTTAAATAGTTGAAGAATGTGATCTCTGGTATATTGAAAATATTAACACTTTGAAATAAAGCTTTTATATCCTTATTTTAAATGTATCCAATTAAACATAAATACTATGGTGATATGATAGTATCTGTTTATAAAATATATAGATAGGCTCCTAACATTCTGAAAGTTTACATTGTTCCTTTTCATCTTTGAAATCATTTCCATGCATTTTCTCCACAGAATTTTATGTTCCATAATATATTTTTGTGCTTGCAAGTACTTTATTGATCACCTAACTTCTCTATCACCTTAATATCTATTCTTGAAAACATACGGTTCTGAGTGTTAAATCTCTTCTGGCTTGAATTATTACAATTAATACATAATTGATTAAAATTGTATTAGTTATGGTGCCATAAGTAAAGGAGGGCTTTGCTGACACCCTGTTTGGAGCCCTGGAGGTTTTAAAATTTTGTGCCATGTACTGTTGTAAGATTTGGAATGCGTGAGAGACATGCCTTGTTTGAGGGATGACAAGTAGAAGTAACATGTAGCTTGACGACAGGTGAGTTCTCAGACAGATTGTCTTGGGAATGAGAACATAGGGAAGTTGAAAGTCTGAAAATTGATCGTCTTAAAACGTATTCATGCTCATGTTCCCCGGGGAAAGTCTTTGTTTATCCCAGTTTGAAGTTGGTATGTTAAGTATGTAATTTAAGACCTTACATATAAATAGTAAAAATTTTAAAAATATTTAGAGCATCTTAATATTCTCAATATTTAAATTCTTAATGTAGTATATTTGTTCCATTATGTCCATCAAAGTCCTTAATTTTAATATCTTTAAAGGAAATCTTAAAAAGTAATAGAAGATTTTTATTTTTGTACTTATTTTGAAATGCTATTGATGTAGAAATCCTGGCTTATCAAATTATATTTTTGTTTCTTAGTTGTTGGTTTTCTCTAGTAGTTTCATAAATGTACTTTACCAACTGCAGTTAAAAGACCTAAATGATTTCAAAGGGGTTAAACTTTTAAATGTTTTATTTAGAACTTTTAAACTGTGATTGTTCAACAATTTTGCTTTCAGAACTGGTATGCTACTATTATAGTCTTTTAAAATTATGGTTTAGTGTCTGGGTTTTGGTTTGTTAATCCATTCAGTAAGTAGGATACTTACAAGGATGATTATTTTGTTGATACATCAGGTTTGATTCTCAGTATGGTTTCTAATAGACAATTTTGAGGTATAATCTTAAATATTATAGATAAAGACAAAGTAAACAATGGGTTTATGTCCTTAAGATATTAATATCTTAGTTCATTCCAATTTTTACAATGAAAAGGCTAAAATTTTATTGGATGTAAGCATCCTGCAGGGTAAATAAATTATTTTTAATAGTACAAGTTACTTTGTCCTATTCTTTTATAGGAGGGGAGGCAAATCTGAGTTGCCAGAAAAACAAAAAAAGTTATTTTCATCTATTTAATCTCATTTTCAAAGGGTTGGTGAGAGAGGATATCAGCCATCTGAGTTATAGCCCCATGAGGTTTTATTCATTTATTTTTTAGTTGATTGATAAGGTGAGAAGAAGCCTTTTCAGGATAAAGAAGGGAAGTTGAGAAAGAGCTGTTTTCAATAAGCACATACTAGCAGTATCGATTAAGTCTCATAAAGTGGTTACCATATGCCAGGTACTTCACTTATATTAATTCATTTAATTTTTGAACAACTCTATGAAGTAGGTACTCTCATCATCCATATTTTTAGAGATGAGGAAAATCGAGGCACAGATTAATTAGATGTGCCCAACATGACATAGCTACCAAGTGGAAGAGCTGGGATTCAAGGTCTGGGAGTATGGTTCCACAGACCACACTCTTAACCATTGTTCTAAAATATGCCTTATTTCCTGTGAACATCAGTCATCTCTTAGGTCTAGTTCACACACATATAATTGAAAATAGTGGAGTACAGTTCAGAGTTTCGGAAAGAACATTGTGAAATGCCTAATTAGGCATTCTCTGCTGTCAGACAGGATCGTTCTTCCTCTGCCCACCACCCCGCATATTAGAAGAGCTGTTAGTTCTCACAGCTTCGATGCCAGTTTCTGTCAGCTCAGACCCTTAATTACAATGTTCAGAATTTTTTTGGAAATGTAACTGTAATTTTTCATGGGGAAAATATTTTAAAAAATAGTTCAATACCTGTTTCAGAAGAGACATTTAATAAAGATATTTCAATTCAGACTTTCTGTAATGCAAGAATGAGATGCGAGACACAAGGAAATATGTTTAAATATTAAGCATGATATGATATTAAGACTTGAAACTTAATGGAAACCTTTCTTTATTGCATTCCATGTTCTATTAAGTAGGATTGAAATGATCTTATTGTCACAATCAGTTGTGCAAAAGGAATCAGTTCCATGTTAAAGGATTGAAGTTTTGAATATTCACTGGAAATGACATTAGATTTTATTAATTAAATAAAGGCTTCTGACCAACTTAGGACTTCTGTTTTATTTCCATCAAGTAGGTTGGCTATTTTGCATTTGTATTTTTGTTTACATAGTTAAAAATTAAATATGTATCTTAATATTGAAGTTTGTAAAAGATATCTCAAAGTTTATTTTCATTGAATATAAAGTTTAGATAATGAACCTCTAACTTGTATTTTCTTAAATTCTAAGCTCCTGCTTTTGTCCTCTTTTATTAAAGATGCAACAAAATACAGAAAGTTTTGTTTTAGATTTATTTTATAATTGTTTTTTCTAATATTTTGATAGTGTTTCTTCTTCATTTCTCTTCATGCTTAATTTTTCCTCATCGTAACATACATAAAATTTTTAAATAACTTTAGCTTCATATTTTAAGAACAGTGTATGATTCTTAAAAAATTGATTGTATATGCAGTAGTGATAAATGATGTTTCAAAAATAAAAAAATTATTGAATGATATTAAATTATTGCTCGATGGATGACTTCTCTAGATGGAGATTATACTAATAATTCCCTTATCCCTAGAAATGAAGGTTCTTTATTCCAGATGTCTTACAACTTTATAAATGATCACAATTTAACTTCAGAATTATGTTAATATTTTACGTGAGTAATTTTGGAGTTCTCCTATTTAATGGTAGTTATCAGTACCTCATAAAAGTCAGTTGTGACATACTCATAGACAAGTCTGCTTAAAACGTGGCAGCAATGCTTCATTTGTTGATAGTTTTAAATTAACTTGAGCGTATCTAAGGATTAGGTAGAAGCCACAAAAAGACCACCTGGTAAATAAAAGACAGAACCTGTGGGCATGTTCTTGGCGCTGGCATAGCTGTGTGAGGCTTTCATTCATTCTGTTTATTCTTAATTTACATGCAGTTTTAACAGAGCTTGATTTTTCTGACTTTCTGGGTTATAACAGATTTGAAATAAATTAGAAAGGGATAGTATGCTTCTAGATTAGAAGTAGACTTTTAAATTACATTAAGAAGAAATCACATTGTTTTATGTCTGACCTTTCTTACTCAGAGCACATAACTTTTGTAAATATAAAATAAATGAAATTCAGTTTAAAAAGGAGTAGCTGGCAGACTCATAGCAAGGAATAAGATTAAATAAAAACCATGAAATCAGATGTAAGTATTTAAAAACAGGAATCTTGACCCATTTAGATATGGGACAAAACTATTTGAGGCATTCATTCTAGTTTAAAAAGTCTGAGTTTTTACTGATAATCTCTAACTGATGTATGGAAGGTTAAATCAGATTTACTGCTCTGTTAAGGATATGTAATGTACTTAAGAAAGTCTTTAATTTGAAGGAGGTAAACTTTAGCATTTTCAAAATATCCTTAATTTTTATAGACAGGATATTTAATATAAATCTGTTTTCCTTCTCTTTGTTTTTCTATGCTTTTTTTGTCCTCCTTTGCAGGTACCTGTACTGAAATAAAAATAAAGGTTAATTTGTTTGTACTTGCTTTGAATTTAAATAAAATCCATCATATTCAAAGTAATTAATTTTTTTTTCTCCAGGTGCTACAAAGTACACAGATAAGGACAATGGAGGGATGCTTGTATGGTCTCCATATCACAGTATCCCAGATGCCAAATGTAAGTTTTCTGAAATTGAACGTTAATGTCAACAGGGGTTTGTCAGCCAATTCGAAATGTGACTTATATTGTTTCTGGCTCTTTCAGAGTCTCATAAAAAACAGTTTTTGTCTTTGTTTTATTTTGTTTTTTAATGGAGGTTGTTCTATTAGAATGTTTTTCCTTTTGAAAGATAGTGGGTTGATCATTCCAATTTGTGTCAGGCCCATGAAGAATGAAAAACCTAGGATCTGATGGCATTGCTGCTTAAATCCTCAAGCAGGGGAGGGAGTTACTATGTAGACATCTGCACAGGCTTTTCCTCAGTATATGGAGCTGTAAAGAAATGCCTTCAAACTTCAAAGAGCCCACTATCATTACCATTTTAAAGAGGAAAGGGAAAAGAACTGACTTCAGCAGCCATCAGGTCATCTTTGTGCCCTCCATTTCTGGACGGAGACCTTCTGGATCATTGACCATGCACTTCTTGAATCATGGTGTGGCTTTAGACTTCAATGTGATGTAGCGGACCTGATCCTTTGCGGCACATCAGATATAGGAAACGTGCAGGTAACAACACTAAGATCCCCACCCCTCCATTCAGTTATCATTGAATTTTTAAAATAACAGCAACAACATTGAACAGCTAATTGTAGCAACTGTGAAATAAACTTGTCTTTTTAGAATATTTACTAACATCTTAAAGATGTCTCATGATGGTTTATTTAGGCCCACGTAAATTAATGATATCCTATCTGTCATATGTATAGTAAGTCTAATGCGTATCGATGCAATGAGAAAACTAAAAATTGGAAACTGAGTATGCTTCTGCATACCTGATAAGGCTTCCTATTTAAGAGCTTTAGAACACCAGCAAAAGGTCTAGCTGGTAATCTAGGAATTGGGTGCCCTGAGGCATTCTTAACAGAAAACAGATTATTCATTTGGTCTGGGACTGTACTAAGAACCTGAAAGAGACTATCGGGTTTTCCAGGTTCAATCATCATTACAGGCAAAGGTTTTCATTCACAAACTGAGCATCAGGGTGTCATTGAATTGTGCTGTTTTAGCCTGGTTTTATACAAAGGTGCATTTCTTAGCACAGTGGAAAAAATTTAGCCAACGTGTCCTGGTAGTGTGGTGTCCATGTGGAATATCCTATTGAAGGTCTAGGGCAGTGGGTTTCAACCCTAGCTATGTATTGGAATCACTCAGGGAACATTCGTTTTGAAGTACTTATGTCTAGTCTCTGTCTCAAACTGATTAAATCAGAATCTTCAGGGGTGGGAGTCTGGACATTTAACTTTTTAAAGCTCCCACACTGGCTGGATGCGGTAGCTCATGCCTGTAATCCTAGCACTCTGGGAGTCGAAGCAGGAGGATCGCTTAAGGTCAGGAGTTCAAGACCAGCCGGAGCAAGTACAAGACCCTGTCTCTACTGAAAATAGAAAAAGTTAGCTGGGCATGGTGGCAAGCACCTGTAATCTCAGCTACTCGGGAGGCTGAGGCAGGAGGATTGCTTGAGCCCAGGAGTTTGAGGTTGCTGTGAGCTAGGCTGACGCCATGGCACTCTAGCCCGGGCAATAGAGTGAGACTCTGTCTCAAAAAAAGAAAAAATCTCCCACACTGATTCTAATACATAGCCAGGGTTGAGAACCATATGTCAGTTGGTATTATTTAACCTTCTGTCTATAGGACTATAAGATACTTTTGTTAAATTTAATCAGCATATATTTAGACCTGTCATGTATTTGAGTCCCTTGGGTTCTAAACAAAATGTAATATTTGGAGTTTCTGTACCAAAGCTTACACTTGGGAAGATATAATAGCACCCATAAAAAATAGTTGTTATTCTAACAGCATTATCGTTACAGTAGCATATTCATGTATTAAACTGTACTGACCAGTAATCATAGCAAATACTTATTAAGTGCTTAACATATGCCAGGTGCTGTTTAGAGCACTTTCCTTATATTAACTCATTTAATCATAGGAGGAAGGTACTGTTTTTACCAACAATTTAAAGTGAGGAAACTGAGGTACAAAAAGATAAGTTACTTGGCCAAAAATCAAAAAACTAGCAACAAGCTGAGAATGAAGCCCAGGTAGACTAGCTGTTCCAGGATCAGAATTCTTAACCACTGCTTCTCAAATATATTTTTAAAGAATTTATGTATATATATGTATATGTGTGCGTGCGTGCGTGTGTGTGTGTGTGTGTGTGTGTGTGTGTGTGTATGTAATTTTAAAGGGTCAAGAAAGAGTCACTATATGGACTTCACATAAAATTGAGTCCTGCTGAGTGTGGCAGAATTCTCAGCAGTGAGGCCTTCAAATAGCCAGTTGATCATCATTGAAACTGCTTATCTAAATAATTCTGTTGGCTTAATTACATATGGAGGGTAAATGAAATTGCAATACTCAAACACTCTTTGTGTAGCAAACAGGAAGAGCTTAAGAAAATTTAGGGATACTGAAGCATACTTAAATGTGTTATTATTATGTTTAGCTGGCAAAGCTATAGATAGATAAACCATCCTTTCTACAGCAATCAGAATGGGAATGATAAAGGCTTTGGGCCAACTGTAAACATGAGAAAGGGTCTTAAATAGCTAAGTCTCTTCAAATAAAAACTGCAACAGAAAATCAATAAATTATCCTTATATTTTACAATGTAATTAGATTCTTTTGGCTACCCACAGATCTTTTTCTTTATGCAAAAAAATGTAGTAGTAATGTTATTGAATTTGATAAGTATACGATATATAGTCATAGAGATGAGTTATACTAAATAAAATTTTAAACCAGGTGAGCTTCTGATCCTATTCATATAAATCTCTTTTTATGATGTTTCATAGAAGATGGCTTTGACTATTTTTTTTACCCTTAGAATATAAATTATTTTGTTTTGTTCTGTTAAAAAAAAAAAAAGTAGACTTGACCAAATGAAGTAAATGAGAATGATTAATTATATAACATTGTTTCATTACAGTGGATGAATATATTGCAATTGCAAAGGAGAAGCATGGCTACAATGTGGAACAGGTATGTAGAGAAACATTGTAATACTAAGGCTCCTCTCAATATTTATCAGATCCACAGAGTATCACATGACAGTTTCTGTCCTAAGAAAGTGCCTAAGTTTGATCAACCTTATAGATACCACAAAAGTCCTGGCAAAATCTGACCTTTCAACGTTACGGATTTTGCTTTTGTAAATATTAATCATCTCAAGGGCTTGAACATTTTTTCTCAGTGCCTGTTTCTTATTCTACTTTGAGTTCTGAAAGCTTCTGAGAGCCTTCAATATTACTCTGGTAAATGCTTACCAAAATGAAAAGTAAGTTTTGGTGAATTTTGGGGTAAATATATATAGATAGGATTTTAAAAACAAATCTATCTATAAAAAAATTTAATTCTCTTTTGACTTTTCGTTCTAAAGGATCTAAGAGTTAAACCTTTTATTTAAAGAAATATTTAAGACTTCTAAATTTTGAATGAAATCACAAAAGGCTTTTTTTTGGTTAGATAACTTTAAAAGGATATATCTATATATGGTGTATCTATATATGATATATTTATGTCTCTGTACATAGAGGTAGATATATCGTGGTTCATTATCCATAGTAATGAGGGAATGGAGAACATGGAAAAATGAAAATAGAGATTCTTAAATCTCATTTCAACTAAATATTACATTAATGTTTATCAGAATTAGGCCAGGCACAGGGGCTCACACCTGTAATCCTAGCACTCTGGGAGGCTGAGGCAGGAGGGTTGCTTGAGCTCAGGAGTGAGACCAGCCTGAGCAAGACTGACACCCTGTCTCTACTAAAAATAGAAAAATTAGCCAGGTGTGGTGGAGCATGCCTATAGTCCCAGTTACTCAGGAGGCTGAGGCAGGAGGATCGTTTGAGCCCAGGAATTCGAGGTTGCTGTGAGCTAGGCTAATGCCATGGTACTCTAGCCCAGGTCACAGAGCAAGACTCTGTCTCCAAAAAAAAAAAAAGATTAATAGTAAATCAGGCAGATTTGTTTTAAGAGAAAAAAGGTAAATTATCTATACCCTTGGTTACCAAGAGCTAACTTTATAGTTAATAACATGGTAAAGTAATATTTTTGTGAAATTAAGATGTTTATTTTATCTATATATGAGTACATCTAAATGTAATTAACTTTTTTGTGGATTTTGAAACTACCTTCGAGTGCCTATTTTGTTTTTAACCCTTGCCTTTCTGTTGATTATTTGTTATAGCAAGTTAAGCCTTTCAAATGTAACTGTACATATATTCATTTTCATGTTTATTTTAAAGGACTGTCATTAAAAGTACAGAAATTAACTTTCAAAGTCACTATTTAAAAAGTTGCCGGCCAGGTGTGGTAGCTCACTCCTGTAATCCTAGCACTCTGGGAGGCCGAAGCAGGAGGATCGCTTGAGGTCAGGAGTTCAAGACCAGCCTGAGCAAGAGCGAGACCCCATCTCTACCAAAAATAGAAAAAATTAGTCAGGCGTGGTGGCGTGGGCGCCTGTAGTCCCAGCTACTTGGGAGGGTGAGGCAGGAAGATTGCTTCTGCCCACGAGTCGGAGGTTGCAGTGAGCTATGATGACATCACTGCATGCTAGCCTGGGAGTCAAAGTGAGACTGTGTCTCAAACATAAAAATCAGAATTAAAAATAAAAAGCATAAAAAGTTGCTGTATCTCTTTTTTAAAAATAAAAGTTTATCTTCTAAATGATACTCAATACCTTACAGTAAAGAGAAAGTCCTACTACTTACAATAGAGGAGAAAGTTATGAAATTTTTGGAAATTATCCGTTTCCAGCTTTCTTATGACATAGTAATCAATCACTGAAGTTATTTGTATGCCTCCTAATAGTTTTATGTATATATTATGATAATAAGGGACTTTAAAAAATATGTGGTAAAAAAATTGTTTAAGTTGCATTGGAGGTACTCTTACATCTTAAAAGTGTTTGGCTAACTGTGATATACTTGTAAAAGGTGAAAAGTTGAATTACTCTCTACTGAGTCCCAACTGAGCATTTCTGGTTTCGTGTTATAATTGATAGTTTCATTTAAGTATTGATTTCATTCAGATATTGATTTATTGACTATTTTCCTTTTAGCATATTTTTTTCTACACATTGAGAAATTAATAAATGTGGGTGAAAGTCTTCATGAGCCTACAAACCTGCTTTAGTAGTAATTATAGTCACTCTCCTCAGCTCACTGTTTTTCCTAGATTCTGCAACAAATATGGTATGTAAGAACATTCACTGTTCTGAGGCCCTGATTTAAAAGAAATAAATAAATGAGGTCTGCTACCTGGGCGCCCCTGATTAAAAGTCCCAAACTGTGAGTGTATCTTCAGTTGAAGTCATAGGCTTAAGATTTTAATCTAATTTGTGTTTAACTTTCTTAAGTGTGACGGAACTTAAGTCCATTAAAACCAAAGGGGAATGATTTCTCTTCAAAGGCACTTGGCATGTTGTTCTGGCATAAGCATAACATTGAGAAGTCCCTTGCTGATCTCCCTAATTTCACTCCCTTTCCGGATGAGTGGACAGTGGAAGATAAAGTCCTATTTGAACAAGCCTTTAGTTTTCATGGGAAGAGCTTTCACAGGATTCAGCAAATGGTATGGTAATTTTGGTCTTACTATGATTTGTACCTGAGTGATCTCTTACGCTGTTACTGAATACTTCCTAATTATTAAATACAAAAAAGTATTTAAATTTAATATTACAAAATACTTTGAAGTGGGTATATTTTTATACAGTGCTGCTTTGTACAGCCCCTCATACATGACAGTTAAATGCTATTTCATTATAGCAGTTTTTATTTTGACTTAAATGTACGTGTAATAGAGTTATTAAATGTTTGTTGTGTCAGGAAAAAAGTCGTAATTTCAACTTTATTTTTAAATGTTTCATTTTTTGACCTTAGGATTTTGTTTTCTAATTTATATATTTTTGGACATGAAAGCCTGTTTTTAAAAATTCC